>JAUMJK010000778.1:0-244391 GCA_033558105.1 Coccyzus lansbergi
TGTCCCACCCTGGTTCCCTCCCTTCCCTTCTTCTGACTCCCATTTCCCTGTTCCCCTTGCCCCCTCTGTCCCGCATGAGTGACACCCCTCCCTTCACTCCCCTCGGGTGACGGTACCAGCAGCAGGTCCCAGGCATGGGGCTGGGGACACCGCCTGGCGAGGGGGACGCGGGTGTGCCGGGCAGCGCCGCCTCCAGCTTCTGTGACTCTCCGTGTCCTGCAGAGCTCGGGGACAGCTGCAAGGACCGGGCACGGGTGGCAGAGCAGGCCCTATCAGGGCTCCGAGAGCCTGGGTGCTGCCCCAGAGAGGGCTCCGCTCTGGGAGGCTGACGTCCTGCTGGCAGAGTCACACTGAGCAGGGCTGGTCCCCCGAGCATCACAGCCCCTGCCAGGGGGAGCCGGGAACACCGGCAGGAGGGCAGGGTGGTCTGCAGGGCCTCGGAGGAATTGGGGCAGTAAGGAGACCCAAGCCAACGCTGCTCCTCAGGACTGAGCAGGGACTGTGTCCTGGTCCCCTGTGAAGTAATAGGAACTATAGAATTATAGAATCACCAGGTTGGAAGAGACCCACCGGATCATCTAGTCCAACCATTCCCATCAAACACTAAACCATGTCCTTCAGCGCCTTGTCCACCTGTCCCACAGCCTCTGCCAGTGACCAATGACACTTTCTGTGAGAAAACTTTCTCCTAATGTCCAGCCTGAACCTCCCCTGGTGGAGCTTGAGACCATTCCCTCTCGTCCCTTGGGAGAAGAGCCCAGCTCCCTCCTCTCCACAACCTCCTTTCAGGTAATTGGAGAGAGCAATGAGGTCTCCCTCAACCTCCTCTTCTCCAGGATAAACACCCCCAGCTCTCTCAGACGTTCCTCATAAGGCCTGTTCTGCAGCCTGTTCTCCAGCCCCTTCCCCAGCTTCATGGCTCTTCTCTGCACTCGCTCCAGAGCCTTCTTGTGCTGAGGGGCCCAGAACTGAACACAGGATTCGAGGAGCGGTCTCACCAGTGCTGAGTCCAGAGGGAGGAGAACCTCCCTGGACCAATGGTGGTCCTGGGATAGAGCTGGGAGGACAGAGGGGGACACTATTGCCAGGACATCCCCCAGTTCCCCTCAGCAGCACAGAATCAGAATCTAGTGTTTCACCACACTGTTTTCAGGACGGGTCTTCCTTTAAGTCGTCTACAAATTCTGAAACCCTTGATGCCATCACTCTTGTCTTTGTCTGAATCCAGAGGCAATGGCCTGCAAACCACTCTCCTCTTGTGTCCAAGCTTTCCCATCCTCTTCACCTGCTACCTCTGGTTTGGTGCCGTCTGCTCCTTGTGTTCACCTGCCCTGACTCCAGTGGCTGCTCCCTCAGCATAGAATCCTAAATCATGGGAGTGGTTTGGGTCAGAAGGGACCTCAAACCCTATCCAGTCCCATCTCCTGTCATGGGCAGGGACACCTCCCACTGGATCAGGGGCTCCAAGCCCCATCCAACCTGCCCTTGAACCCCTCCAGGGATGGGGCAGCCACCCCTGCTCTGGGCAACCTGGGCCAGGGCCTCCTCACCCTCACAACAAAACATTTCTGCCTGAGATCTCATCTCAATCTCCCCTCTTGCAGCTCAAAACTGTTCCCCTTGCCCTCTCCCTGCCCTCCCTGATCAAGAGGGACCTGGGGCTGTTCAGCCTGGAGGAGGGTGAGGGGAGACCGCGTTGCTCTCTGCAGCTCCTGGAAAGGAGGTGCTCAGCCCTTGGATTTATCTTCCAGGTTATTTTTATTATCCTCCAGGTTATTTTTTGGGGGGAGCTGAGCCTTGAGGCCCCTCCTTGCTGACACAGATCCCTCGTGACACAGGTCCCCTGGAGCCTTAGGGCTGGGCTGAAGGCTTTATTGAAAAATTGAAACCACACAACACAGGAATTGTTATTATTATAATACAATGAACAAAAAAAAAAAAAAAAAAAAAAAAAAAGAAATCAACCCAACCTGCAGTTGGAAGGTCACCACTGCCATCCCCGTCACCAGGGACCCTGCGGGGACGCTGTCCCCTGCCAGCACCTGGCTGAGATATAAAACGGAGGAAAAGTTGCAGCCATGAGTGGTGCTGCTGTCACTGCGCTCCTGCCACCACTGCGACCCCCTCGTTGTCCCCAGTCCCAACCTGGCCTGAGGTAGTTGGGGGTTCCACGCGCAGGCAAGACGACCCCCCCCCCCCCCCAAAACCAAAAGAGCAGGGAGGGGTTTGGGGCTCCCTGGGTCCTGCGGGACCAGGATGGCTGATATTGCAGCCGGAGGGGAGCTGGCGTGGCTCGGGTATGGCTGCAGCGAGGTTTGGGGAGCCACGGAGGGGCCATGCTGGCCCCAGGGATGGCCAGGGGACATCGCCTAGGAGGGGGCAGCCCTGAGGCTGTGGTGATGGCCAGACAAGGGGAGACGCAGGCGTGTCCCACTGCCAGGCTGAAGGATGTCACTGGGAGAGCACATGGTGACAGCCCATCCCCTCTGGGCGATGCCACCACTTCCTAAAGAGCAAAAGGCCAAATCCTGCACCTCTGAGCCCGGAGGTGGCTGGGGGGGGGCGTCACTGCCAGGCTGGGAAGGACACTCTGGTCCTGCCAAGGGCACCGGCAGGTGCGTGGGGGACAGGGCCAGCACTGCAGGGGATGATGCCACTGTCCCTGCTGCAGTGAGAGGAGCTGGAGCTGGCAGACAGCCCCCTGCCCTCTGACCCTCTGCTCCAAGGCACAAAGGTTCCCTGGCTGGTGGCAGCCCTGCGGCGCTCTGGCTTTGGGGTGCTGTGGTTTTGGGGCACCCTGGCTGTCCCTGAACCCTCAGCGCTGCTGCCCTGGAGCACCCACCCCCTGCTCCCAGGAGCTGGTGGCTTGTGCGGTGGCACCGTGGTTGCCCAAACCCACCCCCAGCACCTTGCGGAGGGTTTATTGCTGGCATGAACACAGTGATCTGTTGGGGCAGGGCAGCCCAGCTCCTGGGGCGGTGGGGAGTGGGGAGAGGAGGTCACAGCAGCAGGACTCTTTGTCACCCGCCCTGCTCCCTCCTCAGCACTGGCTGCTCCCAGTCACACCAGCTGGGATTTCCCAGGGGAATGCACCCTGCAGCGGCCAAAGGCACTCGGTGCCCCCATGGGAGGAGGGGGCACACCTAGCACCAAGCCTAGCAGCACCCCAAAAGCTGGCTCCCACGCCGGCAGCACCCCTGGGCGCCGCAGAGGCTCCTTTGCAGCAGGGGGAGATGTTTGCACCAAGCCAGGGACTGGGTTAAGGCTGAAGAAAGAGCGAGAGGTGAAAGAAACCCAACTGCTCTCGCTCAGCCAGAGCCGGCTCAAAAAGTTCCAAAAATCTGTGCAAAACCAAAACTAAAGGGTTAAAGACCCCCCCTACCCCGCCCCTCCCCGAGACTCCCCCAAACCCAAGCAGCTCTAATAAATACACGTGCGGTTTGTGGCTGGTGTTGGCCCAGCGAGCCCTCGCTCCCAGCCCCGGGCTCTCGGTGCTCCGGAGGTGGCTCTTGGCAGGGGGACACGGAGGACGTGTGCTTCGGGGTAGCTCTCACACCAGCTCATCATGGATCTTCCCAACAGGCTGCACCAAGCTGTGTCCCAGCCCATCGCGGGGGGAACTCCGCGGGCTGCTCCCACCATGGGTGCTAATCTGCAGCTGGAGGGAGGAGAAATTGTCAGGGGGTGCAGAATGTCCCTGTGAGGTGACGTGATGTCCCCTTGAAGTGATGCAGTGTCCCCCAGGGTCCCTCCCCGCTATTCCGTTAGGACACCAGGGCTCTGCAGAGCCCCAGCACACTGCCCGGAGGTGCTGTGGGTCATACAATCACAGAATCACCAGGTCAGAAAGGATCATCACTGGATCATCGAGTCCAACCATTCCCATCAATCACTAACCCGTGTCCCTCAGCCCCTCATCCACCCGTCCCTTAAACACCTCCAGGGAAGGTGACTCAACCCCCTCCCTGGGCAGCCTCTGTCAGTGCCCAATGATCCTTTCCGTGAAATATTTTTTCCTGATGTCCAGCCTAAACCTCCCTTGGCAGAGCTTGAGGCCACTGAATCATAGAATCATACAATAACCAGCTTGGAAGAGACCCACTGGATCAACGAGTCCAACCATTCCTATCAAACACTAACCCATGTCCCTCAGCACCTCATCCACTTGTGCCTTATTGAGGTCCTACAGGTTCTGGCACAAATCCCTGAAGCTTTGTCCACACATCCCAACCCCCTCAGGCTCTGCTCCTGCCAGCCCTCTGTAAGAGTCAGTCAAATGATCAATTTCTGTCTCAACATTTTTCCTCACTTTTAGCTTCAGAACTTGACTGTATAAATCAGGAATGAAGTTCTCAGAAACTCAGCCAGAGCTGGTACGGAACGAATGCTTTGTACCTACCTACCTGTACCTGCCTCCTTATCTCAAAAATGTTTTGTACCTGTCCTCAAGCCTCCCTGCTCCCTCCCATTGTGAAAGCTCCATGAAGCAAGGAGGAAAAGACAGGGAGATTAATGACCACAGACCCACAGCCAACAGAGCCTGCGCGCAAGGTGACGATGACTACTGGCCTTCATCGGGAGACCCCGGATCGACCACGGCCGCCAGAAGGAGCACATACACAAGGGGAGGAGACCTGCAGACACTCCTCTCTTGGCATGTGTGGCCTGCTAGGTGGAGACTGGCACATCTGCACAGGCAAAGGCAGGTTACAGGTGCAGTGACTGGTATGAAAGAGCTCCGGAGCAGCTGAGAGAGGGGCAACAGAAGACCAAGACCCTCTCCACCGTGGGATCACCTCCAGCAAAGACCAAAAGAACGGAACGCCCTCTGGACCAGGAATCCCAGAGACGCCGGACATCTGTGGACCCGTGAAGGTAGCTATGAACCCCTTTTCTCTCCCTCTTCTCCCTATGTCTTTTTGCCCAAAGGCTCCTACCCTAACTCCTACTATAAAAGAACTTGATGATTCTAAAGGACCATCTTATTTCTCAGGACAACCAGTTCTGGTGGAACTCCCTCCTGTGGGAAGTGTTCCACTGGTACTAAAATATAAAAAAAATATAAATATTATAAAAATTATAAAGATATAAAATATAAATATGCATGGATTGCCACCAATGCCCTGGGAAAGGAACATAAGATTAAAACCTGTTTGATTGAATGATAGAATCATAGAATCACCAGGTTGGAAGAGACCCATCGGATCATTGAGTCCAACCATTCCTATCAAACACTAAACCATGTCCCTCAGCACCTCATCCACCCGTCCCTTAGACCCCTCCAGGGAAGGTGACTCAACCCCCTCCCTGGGCAGCCTATTCCAATGCCCAATGACTCTTTCCGTGAAAAACTTCCTCCTAATCTCTAGCCTAAATCTCCCTGGTGGAGCTTGAGGCCATTCCCTCTTGTCCTGTCCCCTGTCCCTTGGGAGAAGAGCTCAGCTCCCTCCTCTCCACAGCCTCCTCTCAGGGAGCTGCAGAGAGCAATGAGGTCTCCCCTCAGCCTCCTCTTCTCCAGGATAAACACCCCCAGCTCTCTCAGCCCTTCCTCGTAAGGCCTGTTCTCCAGCCCCTTCCCCAGTTTCATTGCTCTTCTCTGGACTCGCTCCAGAGCCTCAACATTGTTCCACCAATTTACTTCTTCGCCTGAAGAGGGTTTTTATTTTTTGTTTTTTTTTTTTTCCAGAAGAACCCTGTGGGACATTGAAAGCTTCTACAGAAGAAACATGAATATAAGTTGAAAACTTATGTGTGAAGATGACCTGTAAAATCTTAATGGGTTTGTTCGTACTTTTCTGCATGACACCCCCTGTTTATAACCAAACCAATCCCAAATGGCCTTGGTCCCAAGCCATTGTAGGGTATTCTAGCTCCATTGTAAGTTATCCCAATGTTAGTGTAGACGAATCACAACAAATTGTGATAAGAATGACAACGGACGGAGAAGATAATTGGTGGGAAACGCTTTTCGGGTGGTCGCCTACTGCTACAGGCATCCTGAATGAGCTGCGTCACCCTATTGTAGTTCTCCTGGTTCTTTCCTTAACCATTGTCACCCTGTCTGCAATATTGTGTATTCTTAATTGGCGAATGATGAAGCAAATGCAAATTTTGTCATCTGCATTCGACACACAAAAGTCCTTGGGGGTTAAACAAAGGTCCTTGAGCATCATATCCAACAAAGACATCCCAAAATTTATCGATGTTGAACGGGATGTAAGACAAAAAGTAATGTAAAAATCTTTCCTTTTCCCTTTCCTTTCCTTTCCTTCCCTTTTCCTTCCCTTCCCTTTTCCCTTCCCTTCCCTTTTCCCTTCCCTTCCCTTTTCCCTTCCTTCCCTTTTCCCTTCCCTTCCCTTTTCCCTTCCCTTCCCTTTTCCCTTCCCTCCTTTCCTTCCCTTCCCTTCCCTTCCCTTCCCTTCCCTTCCTTCCCTTCCCTTCCCTTCCCTTCCCTTCCTTCCTTCCCTCTCATTTTCTCTCTCATTTTCTCTCTCATTTTCTCTCTCATTTTCTCTCTCATTTTCTCTCTCAGAGCTACTGCCATGTGGTCCTGAAGACAATTTCTCCCGAAGACAACTGGTCCTGAAGATAAATGTTGAGCCACCGGGTGGTGAAAGAGTCGGTCAAAGGATCGATTTCTGTCTCAACATTTTTCCTCATTTTTAGCCTCAGAACTTGACAGTATAAATCAGAAATGCAGATCTCAGAAACTCAGCCAGAGCTGGTACGGAACGAATGCTTTGTACCTACCTACCTGTACCTGCCTCCTTATCTCAAAAATGTTTTGTACCTGTCTTCAAGCCTCCCTGCTCCCTCCCATTGTGAAAGCTCCATGAAGCAAGGAGGAAAAGACAGGGAGATTAACGACCACAGACCCACAGCCAACAGAGCCTGCGCGCAAGGTAATGATGACTACTGGCCTTCATCGGGAGACCCTAGGTCGACCACTGCCGCCAGAAGGAGCGCGTGCGCAAGGGGAGGAGACCTCTTGGCATGCGTGGCTTGCTAGGTGGAGACTGGCACATCTGCACAGGCAAAGGCAGGTTACAGGTGCAGTGACTGGCATAAAAGAGCTCTAGAGCAGCTGAGAGATGGGCAACAGAAGACCAAGACCCTCTCCACCGTGGGATCACCTCCAGCGAAGACCGAAACAACAGAACGCCCTCTGGACCAGGACTCCCAGAGACGCTGGACATTTGTGGACCTGTGGTGGTAGCTATGAGCCCCTTTTCTCTCCCTCTTCTCCCTCTCTTTTCCCTTGTTCTCTCCTTCTATCATAAGTCGTTTTCTATCATAAGTTGCTTTATGGACATAATTAATAAAGGGCCTGTTAAGATCAAAATTTGACTCCCTTGACTCTCTTTGAATTATTTTTGCACTCTGAAATCATAAATGAAACGAACCATCACACGTCTGCTTACGAGTGGACCGTGACACCCTGATGAAACCGAGACCCCCCCACCCTGCCCAGTTCCTTCCCAGAGCAGCACTGGGATCCACTCACCATCCTCCTCCCAGCCCTCGGCCACTCCTGCCAGCTCGTAGTGCTTCTTGCGCAGCTCCCCCAGCTTCTGCCGCTCCTTCTGCAGTTGGTTTTCCAGCTCAAGCACCCGCACCTGCAGGACATCACGCACACCCTGCTCATCCTGCACCCTGGAACAGCACCACGGTGCTCCCTCTCCCCTACACATCGTTTAGAATCATAGAATCATAGAACAACCAGGTTGGAAGGGACCCATGGGATCTTCTAGTCCAACCATTCCTATCAAACACTAAACCAAGTCCCTCAAGACCTCATCCACCCGTGTCTTAAACACCTCCAGGGAAGGGGAATCAACCACCTCCCTGGGCAGCCTATTCCAATGCCCAATGACCCTTTCCGTGAAAAACTTCTTCCTAATGTCCAGCCTAAATCTCCCCTGGTGGAGCTTGAGGCCATTCCCTCTCGTCCTGTCCCCTGTCCCCTGGGAGAATAGCCCAGCTCCCTCCTCTCCACAACCTCCTTTCAGGGAGTTGCAGAGAGCAATGAGGTCTCCTCTCAGACTCCTCTTCTCCAGGATAATCACCCCCAGCTCTCTCAGCCACTCCTCTTGTTCTCCAGCCCCTTCCCCAGCTTCATTGCTCTTCTCTGGACTCGCTCCAGAGCCTCAACATCCTTCTTGTGCTGAGGGGCCCAGAACTGAACACAGGATTCGAGGAGCGGCCTCACCAGTGCTGAGTCCAGAGGGAGAATCACCTCCCTGGCCCTGCTGCTCACACCATTTCTGATCCAAGCCAGGATGCCATTGGCCTTCTTGGCCACCTGGGCACACTGCTGCCTCATGTTCAGTCCCTGTCGACCAACACCCCCAGGTCCCTCTCCTCCTGGCAGTTTTCCAGCCAGGCTTCTCCTAGTCTGTAGCTCTGCATAGGGTTGTTGTGCCCCGAGTGCGGGACCCAGCATTTGGCCTTGTTAAACCCAGAGACCGTCGAGGTTTATCCCAGGGGCCCTGGGGAGGCGACTGAGCTCTGGCAGGCGCAGGTGAAGGCAGAAAGACTCATGGAGGAACCCAGGGAAAGGGAACTCCCTGGCAATGCTTCCGTGGGTGCTGTGGGGCCGCACAGTGAGCACACAGGAGCAGGGGTGGCAGCACCACGATGCCAACAATGTCGGGGAAGGCTCTGGGAACAATTGCACACAGCTCCTGTTGCCTTCATGCCTTGGGCTTTCCCTGTGGGCTGGTGCTGCCTGGCAGGAGGGCACAGTGGCCCCCGAGCTCTCCCCCAGCCTCTCATTAGCTCAAACGAGGCACCAGTGGGTGCGTTTCCCAAAGCAGAGGGGAACCTCCTACCTGGGAGTCCATCTCCTGGCGCTTGATCTGGGTGAGCGTCATGCTGGAGAAGTCCATGCTGTCTGTGAAGAAAGACACCAGCAGCCCCCTCGAGTTCTGCTCCTCAGCTCAGCCCCCCCAGCAGCTCCCACGCTGCAGGCAGGGGCTGTCACCACCACAGACGTAGACAGAGACCTCCAGGGCAAGGCCGACTGAAGGCAGTGAGCACCGAGAACAGAGGTGTCAGGGCACATCCCTGCTTTGGCAGCCCCATTCTTACCTTTCTCCTCCACCTGTGACCTTCCAGCCTTGGTGGAGGCCACTACGCTGGCCGTGGCCTGAGTGACACCCCGAGAGGCTTGCTGGAGCTTGCAAAGGTTGGCGCTGTCTTTGTCTGCCTTCACCTGCCAGGGCAGTGAGGGTGGGTGTGCTCACACCAGTAGAACACCAACCCCTTGGTCTGGGGTGACCACATGGGGCCCCAGGGTCATGCCACACCCCGGCTGGTGGAGCAGCCTTGGTGCTGTCTGCTCGGGGCTGCAGCAGCTCCAGAGTTGGGTGCCAGGCTCCTACCTTAGAGGCTGCCACCAGTTGAGCAGTGCTGGCCGCGATCTCCCGCGAACAGACCATCAGCTCCTCAAACGTCCCTTTGCCTTGCACCACCAGGTCGGCAGCGTCACTGCGGGAGGGCAGAGAGAGGGGATGGAGCATCCGACCCCCATCCCCTCCCCACGGGGACAGCAAGGAAGATGCCATGAAGATGATTCAAGGGCTGGAGCACCTCCCGTATGAGGCCAGGCTGGGAGTGTTGGGGTTGTTCAGCCTGGAGAAGAGAAGGCTGTGGGGAGACCTTAGAGCAGCATCCAGTGCTGAAAGGGGCTCCAGGAAAGCTGTGGAGGGGCTCTGGGTCAGGGAGGGCAGGGACAGTACAAGGGGAACGGTTTTGAGCCACAAGAGAGGACATTGAGATGAGATCTTGTGGAGAAATGTTTTTCTGTGAGGCTGGGGAGGCCTTGGCATAGGTTGCCCAGAGCAGTGGTGGCTGCCCCATCCCTGGAGGGGTTCAAGGGCAGGTTGGATGGGGCTTGGAGCCCCTGATGCAGTGGGAGGTGTCCCTGTCCGTGGCAGAGGTGGGACTGGATGGGCTTTGAGGTCTCTTCTGACACAAACCATTCCGTGACTCTGTGATTCTTTCACCCTCCCTCCCCAGGGGGACAGTGGGACGCTGCCATCCTTGCCCTGCTCCTCTGACAACAGTGACACTTACACCATGACGGTGGCTCCCCAGCCCACGGCCTTGGAGGCAGAGATGAGACCCTCAGTCCAGCGGGAATTCTTGGCGTAAAACTCCTTGGGGGACGCGGCACCCTGCCAGCAGGAAAGGCAGAGACGTGCACTGGGGACAGCCGAGCGGCAGGGCCTGCGACCCCCAAACCCCGGCTCATGGGGGGATAGGGGGAGGCATTGATGCCCCATCCCTGGAGGGGTTCAAGGCCAGTTTGGATGGGCCCTGGGGAGCCTGATCCGGCGGGAGGTGTCCCTGCCATGGCATGGGCGTTGGAATTATATGATCTTTAAGGTCCCTTCCAACTCAAACCATTCCATGATTCTATGATTTAGGATGAATGCGGGAGCTGGGGAGACACTGAACCCTCAGGGGTCACAGGGTCCCCTACATGGGATGGGGCATCAGGGACATCTTTCTGTGACATCCCAGTACCGGAACCAGGTGAGACCCTGGGGCTGGGGCAGGAGCTCTGGCAGCCAGCACTGCTGCCCCACGGGGACAAAGCAACTCAGCAAGCGAGCAGTGACCCCCAACTGTCCAGGCCCCCGCTGCCCGTGCCCTCCCCACACCCTGCCTTCCCCTCACCCGTCCGCTCTCCACGATCTCCCTCTGGAGGTCCTTGGAAGCCAGGACCAGGATGTGGATGGCCTGCATGAGGCCCGTGCAGGAGCCCAGGATCCTGCGAGAGAAACCTCACTGAGCCCCACGTGAGGGGCAGGGCAACCCCAGTGCCGTGGGGCAGCCTGGCCCTATCCTGCCCAGCACCCCGGGCACTGCTCACCTCTCGTTCACTTCCAGTTTGACCCCAGTGTCACCCGCCCGCGCCTTGCTCAGCATCTCCTGGAAGAGGGAGGAGAGGCTGCGCTGAGTCCTGTGCACAGCCCGGGCCTCGGGCTGGCGTTGCGGGCAGGCACGTTTGCCCACAGGTGCCTTGTGGTGACCCTCACCTCGATCCGCGTGGCTGCCGTTTCGATGGCTGCTGCCGTTGCCGCCATCTCCTTGTCCACCAGGTCACCCAACTCTTCCTGTTTGATGTCCAGGCCTCTGGGCCGCAGCTCCTGCAGATGGGAGGGGAGCACAGAATCATAGAATCACCAGGTTGGAAAAGACCCACTGGATCATTGAGTCCAACCGTTCCTAGCAAACACTAACCCATGTTCCTCAGCACCTCAGCCACCCGTCCCTTAAACACCTGCAGGGAAGGGGACTCAACCACTTCCCTGGGAAGGTGACTCTGCCAATGCCCAACGACACTTTCTGTGAAAAATTTTATTCTGATGTCCAGCCTGAACCTTGCCTGATGGAGCTTGAAGCTATTTCCTCTCGTCCTGTCCCCTGTCCCTTGGGAGAAGAGCCCAGCTCCCTCCTCTCCACAACCTCCTCTCAGGGAGTTGCAGAGAGCAATGAGGTCTCCCCTCAGCCTCCTCTTCTCCAGGATAAACACCCCCAGCTCCTTCAATCTCAACTTGTAATCCTTGTTCTCCAGCCCCTTCCTCAGCTTCGTTGCCCTTCTCTGGACTCACTCCTGAGCCTCAACATCCTCCTTATGGCAAGGGGCCCACAACTGAACACAGGATTCGAGGAATGGTCTGACCAGTGCCAAGTCCAGAGGGAGAATAAGCTTCCTGGACCTGCTGGTCACACCAGTCCTGATCCAAGCCAAGATGTCCTTGGCGTTCTTGGCTACCTGCCCTGCAATGACGATGAAGGGGACTGCCCTGGGATGGCACAGCCCACCCCCATCCTGGGGCACTCACCTCCCCAATGGCACTGATCCGGCCCAGGCAGGTTGTTACCAGGCTGCAGTCGGCACTTTCCACTGTCCCTGGGTCTTGCAGGGCGCTAAGGTAGCTCACGGCCTCGCTGCCACACTGCTTGCACATCTCCAGCAGACCTGCATGTGCAGCAGGAGAGGCTGGGGATGCAGCACACAGGGACAAGAGATGCCCAGCCTCTGCCTGCTCCAGTAGCCTCCTCGCTCCAGGACCCTCCTCGCCCCAGCACCCTGCCTGCTTTCCGGCGTCCTGCCTGTCCTGCCATCCTCCTTATCCCAGCATCTTCCTCACCTCTGCATCCCACCCGCTCAGCGTCTGCCAGTCTCAGCATCCCGGTCACCCAGCCCCACGTCTTGGCGTTCCCCGTATCCCAAGCCACCTTCCCGCTCTCAGCATCCCCCCCACCCCCATACCCACCCACGGGGCAGCACTCACGGTCGGCAGGCTCCATGGGGGCCACGTGGGAGGTAGCGCTGCCCTGCACGAGGGTGTCGCTCACCAGGTGGGCGAAGAGGGCCAGGCAGGGCAGGAGGGAGCCCACGGCTGTGGTGGGAGAGGGGAGCAGTTGTTTCAGTGCCAGCAGGTGCTGCTCACCCGGATCAGGAGGGTCAGAGCTGCCCCTGTCCCCCAGCCCAGCCCCTGCCGGCTCCCACCTGCGCGATTGGAAAGGTATTTGCTGTGCGCATCCCGCAGCCGCTCTATGCACTCGGAGGCCGCCAGCGTCCTGGAGAGGAGGCAATCTGCAGGCAGACAGCAGGCAGGACTCAAACCCGGCACGGCCGCTCTCTGCCACCAACACAGCCCAGCAGGGCAGCTGGATGGGGGTTGGGATGCTGGTGGCTTTGGCAAACGCCGCAGAACTCACCTGCCGAGCCGGTGCAGCTGATGTGAGCGGGATCCTCCAGGCGACTGAGGGCATCCTGCACCATCCGTTCTGCCTCCTGCGCCGTGCCCCGCAGCAGGGCAAAGTGCTCCTCGGCCAGGCGCTGCTGCAGGGCCTGCTCCCCGCTCTCCTGCAGAGCCGGTGTGGTTGTCACGACCCCATCCGTGCCAGCTGGGACCCCTCTGCGCCCCTTTGCTGCCTCCAGCTCTCCCAGACCCTCGCAGCCTGGCAGGGAGGGGGACGCCTCAAGGCCCCTGGGGTACCTTGTCTCTCAGCTGGGTCTGCAAGGTCTCCAGTTGCACCTTGCTGCTCTCCTGCTCGTGTCTGAGCGTGTCCCGCAGCTGCTGCAGCTCAGCCTGCAGAGCAGCCACCTCCTCCCCGTGCTGCTGTGCTGCCCGGCTCAGGCTGTCCCGCTCCTGCTCCAGGCCAGCGATCCGGGTGCTCTGCTCTGCTCCTGCCTGCGTGGACACAAAACTGTGGTTGAGGCTGTGCTGAAAGCAAACTCTCCAATCTGGAGACCTGTCCAGGTTTGGGCCACTCTAGCTGTCCCTGCTCCCTGCCTCACGGTCTGTGTAAGGTTGCAGCTCTGCATCATCCGCTGCCTGGGAGCATCCTTGCACTGACAGCCTTGTAGGGAGACCTTTTGTCATTTAGAAGTGAAAATTTAGAATCACAGAATTATAGAATCACAAGGTTGGAAGAGACCCACAGGATCATCGAGTCCAACCATTCCCATCAAACACTAACCCATGTCCCTCAGCACCTCATCCACCCGTCCCTTAAACACCTCCAGGGAAGGTGACTAAACCCCCTCCCTGGGCAGCCTCTGACACTGCCCAATCACCCTTTCTGTGAAAAACTTCCTCCTAATGTCCAGCCTAAGTCTCCCCTGGTGGAGCTTGAGGCCATTCCCTCTCGTCCTGTCCCCTGTCACTTGGGAGAAGAGCCCAGCTCCCTCCTCTCCACAACCTCCTTTCAGGGAGTTGCAGAGAGCAATGAGGTCTCCCCTCAGCCTCCTCTTCTCCAGGATAAACACCCCCAGCTCTCTCAGCCGTTCCTCATAAGGCCTGTTCTCCATCTCCTTCACCAGCTTTACTTTTACAACTGTCGGCATCCTTATGGAGCAGCAGATGAAGAGCCCCGGAGGCAGCTCTGCCCCATCCCTGTCCTGCTGTGTGTCTGCTGCAGGGATGAGTAGCTCCATTTCACTGTGAGCTTCTGCCTTCTCTAACAACCTGGAAAGCCCTGCTGTCCTCCGCAGCTTTGCAAGCGTGAAATGCCCTCTGGCATGGCAGCAAAGCCGTGCAAAGTGATGTGCTGGAGTGCTCCCTGCTGGGTTTTCATTGAATCATTAAGGTTGGAAAAGCCTTCTAAGCTCATCCAGTCCAACTGCCAGCCCAAGCCCACTGTGCCTGCTAAACCATGTCCTCAAGTGCCACGGCCACACAGTTATTGAACCCCTCCAGGGATGGAGATTCCCCCTCCCGCCCCGGACAGCCTCTGCCAGGGCTTCACCACTCTGGCAGTGAAGAAGTTTTCTCTAATATCCAATCTAAACCTCCTCCAGCATAACTTGAGGCCTTTCCCTCTCATCCTATCCCTTGCCACTCGGCAGAGGAGCCCAGCACCAACCTCGCCACAACCTCCTTTGCTGCAGAGAGCAATAATGTCTCCCCTCAACTTCCTCTTCTCCAGGCTGAACAGCCCCAGGTCTCTCAGATGCTCCCAGAACCCCTGGTTCCAGACCCTTCCCCAGCTCCGTTCCCTTCTCCAGATGTGCTACATCCCTTCTGCGTCTTTTTGGTTTTTCAGGAGGCAGAGCTGCCCTGCTTGACCTCGCTCTTGCAGGGGTTTTGTTCAGCAATCCCTGCTGCTGGAGGCCGCTGCTCCGCACACTCCTGCACCCAAGAGCATCACACCCCACGGTGCGATCGCTAAACCCTTCTGCGTGTGGGGAGGAGGAGGACAGGGAGCCGGTTATGAGGCCAGCGGTGGGAACACCTGGATGGGTGACACCTCACCTGACCTCTGCGGCACCAGATAAACCTGCTTTGCCCAGGCTGCTCGTCCTCGGGTGGTGACGGGGACACCCCCGGGCTCTTACCTGTGTGCTGGACTCCAGTGTGCCCTGCAGGACCTGCAGCTCCTGCCTGCTGGCTGCCAGCTCCCGCTTCAACGTCTCCAGCACCTCCGCCTGCTCCTGTGACTGCAGGCAAGGAGAGAGGTTGTTGGCATCGGTGCCCTATGAGGCTGCCCCCCACCAACCCCAACCATTCCCACTCACCTTCCTCTGAGCCTGCTCGCTCACCCGCTGGAAGGAGTCCTCCAGCTCCTTCTTCTCCCGCTCCACGTCCCCCTGCGCCTGCCTGGCCACCGTCACCTGCTTGGTCACCTCTGCGTTCTGGGAGCAGCAGAGAGGGAGCTCAGGCATTGCCGGGCAGGGGTAAGAACCGGGGTGAAGAGGGGAGGGTTCTGGAGCCCACCTTGCGCAGCAGGTCCGCGTGGTTCTGCACCAGCTCGCTGTACTTCTCCTTCAGCTTGCTGTAGCGCTGCTCATTGGCCTGTGCTCGCCCTGGGACACGCGGGGACAGGGAGCTGAGCACCCAGGACCCCGATTCCGGGGCTCACCCCCACCCCAAGCCAGAAGTCAGCTCTCCCCGCTCACTTTCGATCTCTGTCAGGCTCCTCTGGGCCTTCTCGGTGTCCTCCCGCTGCTTCTTCAGCTCCTCCAGCTCAGTCCGCAGGAACTCGCTCTCATCCTGCGCCTGCTGCTTCAGGTGCCGCTGCTCGGCCAGCTCGGCCTCCAGCTCGCTGGCGCGGCCACGCAGCTGAACCACACCCCGAGCGCTCTGCGGGGACAGCGGGGGAGTGGCTCCTGGCACCAGTCGATGGTGCCAGCACCGCCTAATGCCTGCCGGTACCGTCTGGTGCCACAGCACCCTGGGCCCATCAGGGTTGAGCACGAAGGATGCTGGGCACTGCAGATGAGCCTGGTCCCCACCCTGGAACATCTAGGGACTGTCCGTATGGCCAGGGATGCAGAAGCCACTTGGGACAAGGCAGGACAGACAGACAGGGACATGGCCCCCGACAGACCAGCCCCACTCCCAGCATGAGCTGCTGGGTCTCTTCCCAGGTGGCCAAGAAGGCCAATGGCATCTTGGTTTAGACCAGAAACAGTGTGACCAGCAGGGCCAGGGAGGTTCTTCTTCCTCTGGACTCAACACTGGTGAGACTGCTCCTCGAATCCTGTGTTCAGTTGTGGGCCCCTCAGCACAAGAAGGATGTTGAGGCTCTGGAGTGAGTCCAGAGAAGAGCAATGAAGCTGGTGAAGGGGTTGGAGAACAGGCCTTAAGAGGAGCGGTTGAGAGAGCTGGGGGTGTTTATCCTGGAGAAGAGGAGGCTGAGGGGAGACCTCATTGCTCTCTCCAACTCCCTGAGAGGAGGTTGTAGAGAGGAGGGAGCTGGGCTCTTCTCCCAAGTGACAGGGGACAGAGAGGGGACAGGACAAGAGGGAATGGCCTCAAGCTCCACCAGGGAAGGTTCAGGCTGAATATCAGGAAAAAGTATTTCATGGGAAGGGTCCTTGGGCACTGGCAGAGTCTGCCCAGGGAGGGGGTTGATTCACCTTCCCCGGAGGGGTTTAAGGGACGGGTGGATGAGGTGCTGAGGGACATGGGTTAGTGTCTGATAGGAGTGGTTGGACTCAATGATCCAGCGGGTCTCATCCGAACTGGTGATTCTATGATTCCTCACCACGTGGCACCACCAGGTGGTTGTCACCCACCTCAGCCTTGAAGTTCCCCAGCTCCTCCTTCAGGGCTGCAATCTCCCCGTAAAGCTGTTCGATTAACCTGTCCCTGGGAAAGAGACATCAGGGACACCCTCAGTGCCACCAGCTGCAGTGGTTGGTGTGAGGGAGGGAGCTCCCGCTCTGCTCCCGGCTGCCTTGGTGGCATCACTGGGACTGCTCACTTGTCATCTTTGTTCATCCCATTCTGGCTGTTGAAGTTGAAGGGGTCGCTGCTGAAGGAACTGCCAAAGATGTCATCGAACTTATTGTCAAACAGGCTCTGCAGGGAAAGCAATGAGGACCCGGGTGAGCCCTCCACGGGAGCCCTTGGCCTTCCTAAGACCCTGGCGGCACCACCGAGCCAGCCCACGTGCTGTGCTTCTGCTGCCTGGTCTCCAGGGCTGGATCCCCCTCACTACACCCAGGGCATCGAAAGCGTCGAACATGGAGCATCTCTGGTCCATTCCCACCCAACTCCTGGGACCAGGGAGATCTCCGAAGCCATGTCACTGCACACCCCCTCCCCTCTCAAAAATGCTCAACGCCTGAGGACAACCCTTGGTGGAGAAGGGTGTGAAGATCTCATGGAAGCACAGAGAGCTGAGAAGGGATGCTGGGAAGCCAAACACCTCCAGACAGCCAAGACTGGAGGGCACCAAACCACTAAAAGAAGCCCCATGAGATGAAGTCAGCCTGGCTCAGACCCAGCAGCACCCACACGTGACACTCAGCATCCACGCTGACCCTGTGGTGATGCTCCCCAGCACCCAAGCACATCTCCATTGTCTCAGCCCCCACCATGACACATTTTGGAGCAACAGCCGCAGTCTCAGAGCTGAAGGGCAACCGCTGTCCTCTCGGCAGCCCAAGGGGCACAGACTGTGCTGCGGAGCTTACCTGCGAGGCTGTGTCCATCTCCACCAGGTCAGTGATGGGCTCGCTGTCAGGTGAAGACGCCTCGGCGGGGATGACCACCACGGGGCTGATGTGTTCCGACAGCGCTGAGGCACGCAGGAAATTGGGAGGGTTCTGGGGAGGGAAGGGAGCATAGCTGGGTGGGAGGACTGGAACTGCTACAGGGCTTCACGTGTGACCTGAATCCTGCCCTGGTGCTGAGCTGGCCATGCCCGGCCTGGTGGGAACAGAGACAGTATCCACAGGGATGGGGCCAGGACCTACAGGGCCTCTCAGCACAAGAAGGATGTTGAGGCTCTGGAGCGAGTGCAGAGAAGAGCAACGAAGCTGGGGAAGGGGCTGGAGAACAAGAGGAATGGCTGAGAGAGCTGGGGGTGTTTCTCCTGGAGAAGAGGAGGCTGAGGGGAGACCTCATTGCTCTCTGCAACTCCCTGAAAGGAGGTTGTGGAGAGGAGGGAGCTGGGCTCTTCCCCCAAGGGACAGGGGACAGGACGAGAGGGAATGGCCTCAAGCTCCACCAGGGGAGGGTCAGGCTGGACGTGAGTTAAAAATCTTTCATGGAAAGGGTCATTGGGCACTGGAACAAGCTAACCAGAGAGGGGGTTGATTCACCTTCCCTGGAGGGGTTGAAGGGACGGGTGGACGAGGTGCTGAGGGACATGGGTTAGCATTTGATAGGAACGGTTGGACTTGATGATCTTGTGGGTCTCTTCCAACCTGGTTGTTCTCTGATTCTATGATTCTACAAGGACAGAGCCAGGACCAGGATGGCTCCGGGCAAGGGCTGAGGGTTGGTGCGAAAAGGGATTCCAGCTGGAGGGGCAGCTCCATCCTGCAGGATCTCACTCAGGGAGGGCTGTAAGGATGAGCTTCAACTCCCCTGGGCCAGCACCACCAGCCCTGTCGCTGCTCCTGGCTCTGGGGACAGCAAGCATGGGGACCAGGGACCATGGGGTCTCACCTCTGGCAGCTGCGGGATCTGGATCAGGCGCTTGAAGTACTGCAGGTTGCTGGAGCGGTAGAAGAGATCCTTCAGCCTGCAAAGGGAAGGGAACTGTCAGAGCAGGCTCCTGCCCAACACAGACACCCCATCCCACACGTGGGGAGCTCCAGCCCCATGCCTGGCTCCAGGAGGGGGTCACCACGTCACTGTGCTGTGCCCACTGCCACTGAACCCACCGTGAGGCCTGGGAAGACCTCATCACCAGCCTCCCACCTCTGGCAAAACCTGCCTGTTGGAACCTTTCTCACATAAACCTGAGGAGCAGAGACAAGGACCTGAAGAGAGAGACGTCCCTGCCCATGGCAGAGGAGTTGGACTAGATGGTCTTCAAAGGTCCTTTCCAACCCAAACCACTCTGTGAGCTTATGAAACCATCAAACGCAGCAGTTACTGTCACCTCCCTGCTGTCCTCCCCATGGCCAAAGCTTGAAGAACAGCTGAGAACAACCAGCACTGCTACAGCCCTGGTCATCAGCGCATTGGAGGTCACCGTCACCTTCAGCTCACTGCTGGAGCCCCTCCCTCAGGAGCAGGGCTCCCTCCCTTCAGGATTTCCAGCTCTGGGAAGGAGCAGCAGTGTCTGACCCCACCACTTGTGACTCCCCTCCCTTCCAGCCGCTCCCAGTGGGTATCTTGGTGCCCTGGGTGATCACAGCCCACTCTGCTGACATCCACGCCTGGCGTTTCTGCCACATGTGCTGGTATGCAGCTTGTGACCTTGAATCGAGCTGTCTCCCTGTGCCGTGAGATCCTCCCCTGCTCTCAGCAACCAGATTATGTTTTGAATACCCTAAACAATCCCCTACTCGAGGCCAGGGAACTTCATGGCTTGCTGTTTCAATCTCATCTGAAATATGGTGAGAGGACCAGCTCCAGCACCCATGCTGCTGATCACCTCAAGACACTTGCTTGTACAAAACCTGACCCTTGTGCTCAGGCTGGGCAGTTACCGACCCAGGGCAGCCCTGTCCTCACATCTCATAGGACCATAGACTCAGACTGGTTTGGGTTGGAAGAGACCATAAAGCCCATCCAGTCCCACTCCTGCCACGGGTAGGGACACCTCCCACGGCATCAGGGCCTCCAAGCCCCATCCAACCTGCCCTTGAACCCCTCCAGGGATGGGGCAGCCACCCCTGCTCCGAGCAACCTGGGCCAGGGCCTCCCCACCCTCACAGCAAAACATTTGCTAAGATCCCATCTCAATCTTCCCTCTTGCAGCTGAAATCCTCGTATCCCTGCCGTCCCTGATCCAGAGCCCCTCCCCAGCTTCCCTGGAGCCCCTTTCAGCTCTGGAAGCTGCTCTAAGGTCTCCCCACAGCCTTCTCTTCTCCAGCTTCAACAACCCCAACACTCCCAGCCTGGCCTCATACAGGAGGTGCTCCAGCCCTGGGATCATCTCCGTGGCCTCCTCTGGCCTTGCTCCAACAGCTCCATGTCTTTCAAATAATAACAATGCCATTATCTGGTAATTCAATAGCTGTGGATTAGCCAGATGGAGCAACTGTCCTGGAGGAAGCTCCAGGGCAAGCCAGGAGGTCAAAGCAGGTTGGATTTCAGAGTCCAAAGCAAGACTGATTTCTGTACTTCCTCCGTCTCCATCACTCGGCTGCTGAGCCCAGGCAGGTGCTCCTGTGTCCCCCTCTGCTCTCTCCATGCCGGCAGCAGCCCACGAGCATCACTGGCAGTGGGGAGAGCCAGTACCTCAGGTCTGGGCACTTACTTTCTGAACTGCTCCAGGAAGCGATCCCGATGACCCTGCAGCGTGTCTGCTGGCAGACCTAGGAGGAGGAGAGAGTAGAAACATCACTGTGTGTTTCCATGCCAGGAAGGAACGCGGATCAGGGTACAAGCCATCAGCAGAGCCACGTGGGGATGGGTCTTTCTGAGAGGTGGTCACCCTCCTCCCGGGTTCTGAATGCTCCTGGTCAGTATCCCTCTGCTAGGGGGAAACCCCATGCTTCCCCAGATAGCCCTGGGGCAGGGTAAGGCTGCAAGCTGGTGTTGAGGCAGCTGCCACCACAACTTGAGATCCTGGGGGATGTAAGTTTTGCTGCCCAAAGCCGGGGGAGCTCCTGGTGGCACCGCCCCTGCGGCCAAGGGGTGTTCAGTGGGGCAGCTCCTGGGACACCTCGGTCTGCCAGAGCTTCCACTTCCTCGTCCCTTGTCCTGGTGACTCTCTTCACCCCAACAAAAAGGCTGGGAAGGCAACTGGGGGTTAAACAGCCCAGTTGGAGCAGGGGGATGAGCCCCGGTGCCCCCCTCTGCGGCACTGGGGACACTCACAGGAGTGGAGCTTGAAGAGCAGCTTGACAGTGTAGTCGTAGAGGTGGCTGCAGTCCAGGATCACCTGGATGAGCGGGGCCAGGCGGCACTGCCCTGCGGCCGTCACCGACACCGAGCGGGACATGTCCAGGGAGTTGAACACTGTGGGGAAGGAGCACGTGCTCAGGCTCTGGCAGCATCAACACAACCAGAAACACCACCCAGAACGAGAGACCTTCCCCCGAGCAAGACCCCAACTGCCCTGCAGCAGAGAGCGAGACCAGCAGGAGGGGAAATTCCCAGTCAGGTTTCCCAGGCAGACCTGGGAATGCTTCAGTCTGGTATTATGGGCTGGAGGTGCTTGGTCCCAAGCCCCAGTGCTGCTGGAGAGCAGCCACAAGGCAGCAGGAACATCAACTACTGATAACTCAGGTGTCTGTACAGACCAGGGAGCATGAGGCTGGGGAGCAGCCCTGCGCAAAGGGATCTGGGGTGATGGGTGACAACACGCTGACCATGAGCCAGCAGCGCTCGGGCAGCCATGAGAGAAACCATGTCCCGGGTGCATCCAGCACAGCATCGCCAGCCGGGCCAGGGAGGGGATTGTCCCGCTCTGGGGCAGCCCCACCTTGAGCTCTGGGGCAGTTCTGGGGGACACAGGATAAAAGGGATCTAAAGCTGCTGGAGAGCGTCCAGAGGAGGGCACGGAGCTGGGGAAGGTTTGGAGGGGAAGAGCGTGAGAAGCAGCTCAAGTCCCTGAGTCTGTTCAGCCGGGAGGAGACTGAGGGGAGACCTCATCATGCTCTGCAGCTTCCTCACACGAGGAGGAGGAGGAGCAGGCGCTGAGCTCTTCTCTCTGGGCACCAAGGAGAGGAGCCGAGGGAATGGCAGAAGCTGTGCCAGGGGAGGGTTGGGTTGGACATGAGGAGAAGGTTCTTCCCCCAGAGGGTGGTGGAGCCCTGGAACAGCTCCCAGGGCAGCAGTCACGGCACCAAGGCTGACAATATTTCAGGTTAAGTCCCTCAGCCCCACAGTGTGGATGTTGGGGTGTCCTGTGCAGGGACAGGAGTTGAGACTCGATGACCTTTGTGGATTCCTCCCCACACGGGACATCCTATGATTTGAAGTGCCCAGAGAAGAGCTGTGACGCAGACATTGTCCTTCCCAGAGCCCCCCCTCCATGGCAGCTCAGCCCCCACGACTGACACCCCCATCCCCAACCTCAGGCAGCGCAGTGTGGGGGTTACCTGTCTGGAAGAGGTTCAGCTCACACTCCAGGTAGTCAAACATCTCCACAGTCAGCTGAAAGCTAAGAAGAAGGGATGAGGACAGTTGGGGAGTGTCCCATGGCCACCCACGGGCCAAGTACCACCCTAGGGGGGTGATCGGGTGTTCGAGCCTGAATGAAGCAGCTTTTTTTTTCTCTCTGCCTGCTCCGTGGCATGAGCTGGGCTGGGGAAGGTGTGAGGTCCCCCCGACGGCTGCTGGTGATGCCAGGCACCACCCTGCCTGCTTGTGCCTCCCTCGCCTCCTGCCCCTGCCCTGTACTCACAAATTATTGACGTCGTTCTCCCCTGCCTCATCAAGCTGCCGGTCGGACATCTGGAGGTTGCCAGGGAAGCGAGGATTCTGTGTGGGGAAACAGGAGGTGGGAAAGGGGGTTGAGGGATGTCCTGCTCTGGTCACAGCTCTGGTAACACCAGGGCTGCCGATCCACGGTGCCCACAGCATCCCCGATCCACAGGGGCTCAAAATCTATTCCACGGGGCCGTATTCTCCCCAGCAAGAAAAGCCAGTTCTCCCTGAGTTTAGATCCCAGCCAAGCAGGGAGGAGCTGGGGCCGCAGCCCGTGCATGGCATCCCTTGCGATAGGAGGGGAAGGAGCTGATATCTACTCCAGAGGGCAAAGCCTCTTCCTGCTGCCTGGAAATTTCAGGGAAGGTCACATCACAGCTCCAAACCAAATCAGGGTGATGGGAACGGCCTGGATTTAGAGAACACCTCTCTCCAGTACAGCTCGGAAAGGAAACACTCCAGGCACCACACCTGCCGGTTCCTGTAAGGATGAGGGAGCTCAAAGCCAGGCCCTCCAGTACTTCCCGTTGGCCTCTTAGTAGCACAAAATCACATAATATTTGGGTTGAGAGAGACCTTTACAGGTCATCCAGTCCAACCCCCGCCGTACATCTTTATCAACATCAAGTTGCTCCAAGCCCCATCCAACCTGGCCTTGAATGTTTCCAGGGACGAGGGCTCCACCATCTTTCTGGACAACCTGGGCCTGGGCCTCCTCACCCTCACTGTAAACAAATTCTTCCCATATCCAAGTCTGAATCTCCCCTCCCTTAGTTTAAAATCATTCCCCCTCGTCCTCTCCCTGCCCTCCCTGATCCAGAGCCCCTCCCCAGCTTTCCTGGAGCCCCTTTCAGCCCTAGAAGCTGCTCTAAGGTCTCCTCACTGCTGTCACCTTAATGCCACAACCATACTCTATTCCTGTCCCTATGGGATAAGCTCCATCAAGGCGAGTGCAGCTTCCTGAGGCACCAGAGGGCACTCCTGCCTTTCTCCAATCCCAAAGACGGGAGAGAACATACGGCTTTTGGTGACCAGCACTGATTATTTCAAGCTGGGGACAGCACTGGACAGGATGGGACCACAGAGGGGTTGCTTCCGTGCTACCTCATCCCAGTTTTCCTGAACCCAAGAGGGTATTTATGGTCTGCAATGAGCACTTCGTGCTCATTGCAGACCATAAATACCCTCTTGGGTTCAGGTGTTCATGAAGAAACCTCAAAGCTGTGACTGATGAAACTCTGGCTGGAGAAGGCACTGCTGCTCACCCTAGAATCAGAGAATCGTTAAGATTGGAGAAGCTCTCCAAGCTCATCCAGTCCAATCGCCAGCCCAGCCCCACCCTGCCTGCTAAACCACGTCCCCAAGTGCCACAGCCACACAGCTTTTGAACCCCTCCAGGGGTGGAGACTCCTCCACTCCGGCAATGAAGACGTTTTCTCTAATATCCAATCTAAACCTCCCCCAGTACAACCTGAGGCCATTCACAGAATCATAGAATCATAGACAACCAGGTTGGAAGGGACCCATTGGATCATCTAGTCCAACCATTCCTATCAAACACTAAACCAAGTCCCTCAAGACCTCATCCACTCAGGCTTTAAACACCTCCAGGGAATGTGAATCAACCACCTCCCTGGGCAGCCTATTCCAATGCCCAATGACCCTCTGTGTGAAAAACTTCCTCCTAATCTCTAGCCTAAATCTCCCCTGGTGGAGCTTGAGGCCATTCCCTCTCATCCTGTCCCCTGTCCCTTGGGAGAAGAGGCCTGCTCCCTCCTCTCCACAACCTCCTTTCAGGTAGTTGGAGAGACTAATGAGGTCTCCTCTCAGCCTCCTCTTCTCCAGGATAAACACCCCCAGCTCTCTCATACGTTCCTCTTGTTCTCCAGCCCCTTCACCAGCTTCGTTGCTCTTCTCTGGACTTGCTCCAGAGCCTCAACATCCTTCTTGTGCTGAGGGGCCCAGAACTGAACACAGGATTCAAGGAGCAGCCTCACCAGTGCTGAGTACAGAGGGAGAATCACCTCCCTGGCCCTGCTGGTCACACCATTTCTGATCCAAGCCAGGATGCCACTGGCCTTCTTGGCCACCTGGGCCACTGCTGGCTCATGTTCAGTCGCTGTCGACCAACACCCCCAGGTCCCTCTCCTCCTCGTAGTTTTCCAGCCAGGCTTCTCCCAGTCTGTAGCTCTGCATAGGGTTGTTGTGTCCCAAGTGCAGGACTCAGCATTTGGCCTTTTTAAACCTCATGCCATTGGACGCTGCCCAGCGGTACAGCCTGTTTAGGTCCCTTTGCAGAGCCCTCTCATCCTATCCCTTGTCACTTGGGAGAAGAGCCCAGCACCCACCTCACCACAACCTCCTTTTCCAGAAGCTGCAGAGTGATGAGGTCTCCCCTCAACCTCCTCTTCTCCAGGCTGAACAGCCCCAGGTCTCTCAGTTGCTCCCAGAACCCCTGGTTCCAGACCCTTCCCCAGCTCCGTTCCCTTCTCCAGATGTGCTACATCCCTTCTGCGTCTTTTTGGTTTTTCAGGAGGCAGAGCTGCCCTGCTTGACCTCGCTCTTGCAGGGGTTTTGTTCAGCAATCCCTGCTGCTGGAGGCCACTGCTCCGCACACTCCTGCACCCAAGAGCATCACACCCCACGGTGCGATCGCTAAACCCTTCTGCGTGTGGGGAGGAGGAGGACAGGGAGCCGGTTATGAGGCCAGCGGTGGGAACACCTGGATGGGTGACACCTCACCTGACCTCTGCAGCACCACACAGAATCCCTCATGCACCAACAGAGACATCCCACCAGCCTAACCACCCCCCAGCATCCACTACCCACATCTGCGGCGATGCAGTGAAGCCAGGCTCCGCTGCAGGGGTTCCCAGGGGATTTATGCCTCGGTGCTGGCCGCTGCCCTGCCTGGGTTGGCTTTAAAAGCTCTTGTAGATCCTGCCAGGGCTGTGCTGGGGCAGGAGCTCCTCCTGCAGTGAGGCAGGGCCCCCACAAGCCCTCTCCACTCAAACACCCCATGGCCTCTCCCACCTCTGCCCACCTCTGGTACCTGGGAGGGGACGTGCATCCCAAAGCTGTTGCTCTCACTGCTTCGTGTCGCCCTGCCTAACTCCCAGCCCAGGAGCCCCCAAGGAGCCCTGATCCGCCATAAACCCTTCCCCCTTGAGGCAATGGGCCTTGGGTCACTTTTTATCCCAATTAAGGATCCTGGCAGCTTGGGACACATTTCATGGAGCAGGATGGCCATGACAGAGGAGAGGACCCACAGGGGTGGACAGCATCAAGAGGGCTTTGCCACCCTTGTCCTGTCCCACAGAACGTTGCCACTGCTTTCATGCCATCTCCCCACCGCTTACCACTCGCTGTGGCCACAGAAACGGGGACCCTCACCTTGGTGTGAAATTCCATCTTGGTTCTCAGCAGTTTGAGGTAGATGCTGCAGAGCTGCCCATAGCCCTCGCTCAGGTGGCCCTGGGGACATCAAAAAGCTGCTGAGACCTGGGCCAGGCTGTGAAAAACCCTCCTCCCAGGAATGACCTCTCCCTTTCGTCCCTCAAAACCACAGGCAAACCTTCCCTCGCCCACCCTGGCTGCAGCCTGGTTTGCAGCAAACATGCAGAAGGGACTGAAAAGGACCTTCTTATCACCTTCTCCGTGGATTTCAGTGCTGGTATTGACAACCAGAGCCAAATTTTACTGGGTTTGACCAGAAAATAGGAAGCAGGCATTTGATTCTGGCAGAAAGGGATACTTAATGTGACCAGCAAGCCCACTCAGGGAGGTCAGGGTAGCCACAGCTGAGGTCACTCCTCAAAGCCCGAGTCCACCTGCAACCTCCAGGGTGGCCAGAGCATGAGGTGCTGCTGAGGGACCCCCAGAGTGTTCCCATCTCAGGGTCACTGCTCACCCACATCCTGCTCATGTCGCTCAGCTCGTTCTTGTATCTCACGGAGTCTTTCAGCACCTGGAGGAACAATGACAATAATGAGCAGGCAGAGCACCAGGGCAAAGCGCTGCCATAAGCAGAGCTGGCAACTGGGATGAGGAGTGGGAGGTTGGGATGTGCTCCCAGCCCTGCAGCCCACCGGCTGCCTCAGTAGAATCACAGAATCACCAGGTTGGAAGAGATCCATTGGATCATCGAGTCCAACCATTCCCATCAATCACTAACCCATGTCCCTCAGCACCTCAGCCACCCGTCCCTTAAACACCTCCAGGGAAGGGGACTCAACCCCCTCCCTGGGCAGCCTCTGCCACTGCCCAATGACCCTTTCCGTGAAAATTTTTTCCTAATGTCCAGCCTAAACGTCCCCTGGTGGAGCTTGAGGCCATTCCCTCTCGTCCTGTCCCCTGTCCCTTGGGAGAAGAGCCCAGCTCCCTCCTCTCCACAACCTCCTTTCAGGGAGTTGCAGAGAGCAATGAGGTCTCCCCTCAGCCTCCTCTTCTCCAGGATAAACACCCCCAGCTCTCTCAGCATCTCCTCATTACTCCCAGCCCCAGTGTGCCTCAGTTTCCCCAGACCCCGAGGGTCTGTGCTGATGGCTCCTGCACGAACACCAACACCAGGGGTTGTAGTGGAGAGGGAATGTGAGTAGAGCAGCACTGGAGGAGCTCCGGCAAAGCTCCTTGTGCCCATCCCCACCTAGGTAGGAGCCCTGCAAGGGAAAGGATGTGGCTTCAAGCTGGTGGCACTCACGTTGGAGTGTCCGTCCCGGAGGAGTTTGTGGAAGACGTGGCAGAACTTCCAGCAGAGCACAGCGTTGCCCGACAGCGGCAGCCGGTTCACCACCGACCAGAAGGTCTGCGCCCCCTTCTCATGGTGCGTGCCCAGGATGCATGGTGGTGGCCGGTCAAGGATCACTCCCCTTCGGAGGTGACGGAGATCAGCTGGTACCTGCAGAGCCAAGACGTCCAGGCCACCGCAGGGAGCTCCAGGCTCGGACATGCTCCATCCCCTCTCCTCCAGCCCCACACCACTACCCTGCAAGCACCATATCACGCCTGGGGTTGGGACTGCGCATTTGCTGAGCCTCCCTGGCTGCCCTGCTGGGCACCAACTTTTAGTGACAAGCGCCTCGGAAGATGAAGGATCCTCGCCCCAGTGTAGACAACCTGCTGTGAGCATCCGTCCCCGTCCCCCTCCCGTGGTATGGCAGTGCCGGGTGCACCAGGCTGGCCATCCACCGACAAGCAGAGGTGGCAGCAGTGGTAGCAGAGACCGTGTGCCACGCCAGGGGAGCCCCAACACTCATCCAGCGCCCCCCAGGGTCCCATCCTGCCCCCCTCAGCACCCAGGTTGTGTGTCAGCCCTGCTCCCCGCGTGCTGCCTCGCTTCTGCCCCTGTTCCGGGCAGCCCCAGCCCCTCTCCCACGCTCGCTTGTCCCGTGGCCAACTTCGGGAAGGATATTTCTGGCGTGTTTCTCCTTGACAGCCACTTCCTGCGCATTAATGGCCTTATTGATGCTGACGGTCTGCAAAAGAGAAGAGGTGGAGGGGGGGAGATGAGAAGGGCTCGGGCTCCCCCTCCGGTCCCCCCGCCCTTCCCGCTGGAACCCCTGGTTCTGCCGACACCTGGTGCTGCCTGGGTCCCGTCCAGGCCCCCGGCCCCCACTGGTGCCAGCTGGATGCTGCCCGGTGCCGGATGCCTTGCTGGGATGTGGTTGGCATCCGCCAGGTTCAGCTGCTGCCAGGATTCATTTACTCTGCATAATAACGACGCAATTAAAGCCGTGACCACAAAGGACCCTCTGCTGCCCTTGGGGTGGTGGGACAGGCACAGGGGAGGCCAATCTCCCTCCTGCCCCTGGATCATGGGAGCAGCCAGCAGCTCCGGCTCTGCTTTTTGGAGGGGGAGCCGAGCAGAAAGGGCACCTGGGGGGCAGTGGGGTGGTGAGACCAGCGCACGCTGCAGAGCGGAGCAGGACCTGGGCTGCCAGCGCTGTCTGGCAAGAAAGGCCAGATCCCAGCTTAACAGGCACTGAAGGAGAGCGGTTCCGTGCTGGCTGGTGTCCTGCCCCAGCACACTCACCTGCGGCTGTGGGACCAGAGGGGCAGGATATAGCCCTGCTGCCCCTGCCAGGCACCCACCTCCCGCCCCCCCTCCCCCCCCACAGAATCACAGAATGGAAACCTGGTGAAGTCATCAACCCCAACTGCACCTGCCCACTACTAACCCACCCCTGAGCACCTCATCTACCTGTCTCTTACACCCCTCCAGGGATGGCGACTCCACCACCTCCCGGGGCAGCCTCTGCCAGTGCCTGAGAACACTTCTGGTGAAGAAATATTTCCTAACGTCCAATCTGAACCTGCCCTGGTGCAACTTGAGGCCATTTCCTCTCATCCCTGCCACTCGGACAAAGAGCCCAGCACCCACCTCACCACAACCTCCTCTCAGGCAGTTGTTGACACTCGTCCCTGGCACTGAGCATGATGAACCCGCAGCAGAGATGAGAGGGTGAGCAAGGGGGGATGCAAGCAGGACTGCAGTATGGTAGGCACTGGGATTAATCCCGCAGCTTTAACTGGTTTATAGCAGTAACTGGCAATTTTGACAGCCCTGAGCCAGATGTTTCTGGGATCCTCCTGCAGCAAGTGTCAGGTGCTCAGTCACACAGGAGCCCGTGGAGAGGGTGGCCCTGCACCTGCATCACTGTGCTCCTGGCCCTGTGTGGGGTCAGCTACAGCTCCCAGAGGGGCAGGAATGGGGTAAGGTTAAAAATCCTGCCAGGCAAATGCTTCCAGGAGTGGCTGATGCCTCTCTGGAGGCTAAATAGAACATGGGCTTTGCACTGGCCCTGCCCAGGCTCCTCAGTGGGGGCTTCAGGAAGTCCCTGACATCTGCATTGGAATCAGAATCAGTCTGGTTTGGGTGAGAAAGCCCATCCAGTTCCACTCCTGCCACACCTCCCACTGCACCAGGGGCTCCAAGCCCCATCCAACCTGCCCTTGAACTCCTCCAGGGATGGGGCAGCCACCACTGCTCTGGGCAACCTGGGCCAGGGCCGCCCCACCCTCACAGAAAAACATTTCTCACTAAGATCTCATCTCAGTCTCCCCCCTTGCAGCTCAAACCCATTCTCCTCGTCCTCTCCCTGCTCTCCCTGCTCTCCCTGCTCCAGAGCTCCTCCCCAGCTTTCCTGGAGCCCCTTTCAGCACTGGAAGCTGCTCTAAGGTCTCTCCACAGCCTTCTCTTCTCCAGCCTCAACAGCCCCAACTGTCTCAGTCTGGCCTCATACAGGAGGGTCTCCAGCCCTCACATCATCTCCGTGGCCTCCTCTGGCCTCTCTCCAACAGCTCCATGTCCTCCCTGAGCTGAGGACTCCAGAACTGGACTCAGGGCTCCAGGTGGGTCTCACAGAGCAGAGCAGAGGAGCAGAATCCCCTCCCTCCCTGCTGGTCCCTCTGCTCTGGATGCAGCCCAGGACACGGACATAGGCTGCCCAGGGAGGTGGTTGAGTCACCTTCCCTGGAGGTGTTTAAGGCACGGGTGGATGAGGTATTGAGGGACTTGGTTTAGTGTTAGATAGGAATGGTTGGACTAGAAGATCCGATGGGTCCCTTCCAACCTGGTTGTTCTGTGATTCTGTGGGAGCTCATGTTGCTGCCTCATGTTGAGCTTCTCCTCCCCCAGCACCCCAAGTCCTTCTCCTCAGGGCTGCTCCCAGACCATTCCTCACCCAGCCTGTAGTTGTGTTTGGGATTGCCCCAGCCCAGGTGCACAACCTCGCCCTTGGTCTTGTTGACCTCCATGAGGTTTGCACAGCCCGACCACTCCAGCCTGTCAATCCCAACAAAATCCTCCGAAGACGCCTCTGCCAGTGCCAGTTGCCTGGAGTGCGATGCCCACATCCCAGTAGCCACCGGTGTATGGACCCAGCTGCTGAGAAGCTTGTCTACTCCACAGCCAGAGAGGAGCAGGCAGGCAGGATGGTCCTAACAGCCACCTGGCACTGCAAGAAGCACCCGACAGCATTTAAACACACGTCCCACCTTGAAATGCGTGTCCTGGACCACGAGTAACAAGCCAAGTACAATGCTGGAGATGGCAAGTGGAAGCTCGTAGCCAGAGCAGGATGCGGGCACTGCCCTCCTGAAGCCAGCAGCTTCCCTGCAGCACTGTGCCCCCTCCTCCATCCCTGAAAGACCAATGGGGCTGGAGAAGCAGTGCCCATGGCTGCTTCTTCACTGGGAAAGCTGGAAACAGCTCCCAGTTTAACTGCCGCTTCCTGCTGGTTTTCCTTTTCTTATATCCTCTTTTGGAACTAGATGATCTTTAAGGCCCTTTCCAACCCAAACCATTCAATTCCTGACAAATTTTCTAGCTGAAGAGACCCCTGTGACCGCCCAGAGACATAGACGAGGTGCTGAGGGACATGGTTTAGTGACTGATAGGAATGGCTGGACTTGATGATCTGGTGGGTCTCTTCCAACCTGGTGATTCTGTGATTCTACCTGGGTCTGGCAGCCCTCATGGCCAGGTGATGGCCTCCGTTGTGAGCTCTGCAGACGTGACAGACAGTGGAAGGTTTTTCTGAGAAGCAAAGGGCAGCAAGCGTCAACTCTAAGAGATGAGCAGGGTCACAGAATCACAGAATCATTAAAGTTGGAAAACCCCTCTAAGCTCATGTAGTCCAACTGTCAGCCCAAGCCCACGGTGCCTGCTAAACCGGGTCTTCAAGTGCCATGGCCACATGGTTTTTGAACCCCTTCAGGGATGGAGACTCCACCATCACCCTTGGCAACGTCTGCCAGGACTTAACCATTCTGGCAGCGAAGACATTCTTCCCAATATCTAATCTCAACCTCCCCTGCCACAACTTGAGGCCATTTCCTCTAATCCCATCGTTTGTCCCTTGGGAGAAGAGCCCAGCACCCACCTCACCACAATCTCCTTTCCAGGAGCTGCAGGGAGCAATGAGGTCTCCCCTCAGCCTCCTCTTCTCCCGCCTAAGCAGCCCCAGGTCTCTCAGCCACTCCCAGAAACCCTGTTTCCAGCCCCTTCCCCAGCTCCGTTCCCTTCTCCAGACACGCTCCAGCCCATCAAGGTCCTTCTTGGAGGAAGGAGCCCAAAGTTAAACCCAGGATTGAAGACGCCGCCTCACCAGCACCGAGTTCAGGGGGACGATCCCTATCCTGCTTCTGCTGCCACGGTTGATCCAAGGCAGGTCCAGCAGGGTGACAGTGTCAGGGATGAGGAGAGGGACAACGCCGCATACTCACATACACAAGTTTTGGCAGTGAAACTGGATCAAAAAAACAGGGAAATGTGGGGCTGCCTTGAAGAAAAGCTTAGGCCCTTTGTCTAGAGAGGGTTTTTGACCCCAGCTGGGCTGTGCTGATCGCAGGACTCCCGGCATCCCCAGCTGATGCCATTTTAATGCGAGTTTCATTATGAGCTCCTACTCCTCAAGGGCTATTTCCCACCCGATGGGCCATGAGCGATTCCTTGGCAGTGCCCGGCTCTCATTTCTCGCTGATGATGGGATGTGAGGCCCTCATTCCTGGGCACCCAAAGGGCTCCTGTCCTGCTGCTCCCTGTGCCGGGAGAGGGAGGTGGCGGGAGCAAGGAGCCCACCCAGGGCAGTGGGGTCCTGCCCTGCACCCCTCCCCATGGCCAGGAACACAAATCCCACTGCCTCCTCCTGTGCAGCCGCCCCAGGGCCACTAGGGAGGAGAGAGGAGAGGGGACCTTGGCATGAGGGAGCAGGGAGGGGACAGCACCAAAGTGGGCTGTTAGCACTGGGAACGCTGCATCACCAGCACTGCTGGGAGCACTGAGAACGCTGCACCACCAGTGCTGCTGGGAGCACTGGGAATGCTGCTGGGAACACTGGGAATGCTGCATCACCAGCGCTGCTGGGAGCACTGGGAACGCTGCACCATCAGTGCTGCTGGGAGCACTGGGAACGCTGCTGGGAGCACTGGGAATGCTGCATCACCAGCGCTGCTGGGAGCACTGGGAACGCTGCATCACCATGAGCTTTTCAAGTGCCTCTTGAGCAGCACCAGGAAATCCCATCACCAGGAGCACCAAAAGGCTCCGGCCACTTCGAAGGGCAGAGCCAGGGAATACAGACCATGGACTCTACTGGCCCAGAGCACTGGGACCTGCCTGAGTGCCTTTTTCTCTCTTGACAGCAGCCGGGGGTCCCCAGGAACCCATGTGAGGTCTGTCACCCATGGCCTCTTACACAAACACAGCCCTGCCCTGCCCTGTGGGATGCCAGGAATCCTGCTGGCAAAGAGCACTAGTGGTCCTCAGGATGAGTCAGACCCCGTCCTGTGGAACCCCCACAGCCCCTGACTCAGCCCTGCTGCTCTCACAAGGAGATGTCACACCAGAGCCACACCAGGCAGCTCCACACCAGGGTGACCCTCCTGACCGTGGCTCACATCTCCAGGTGTTTGGCCACAGGGACAGAGGAGCCCAAAACTGCATGAGACAGAGCTACAGAGGCTTTCTATTCACCTAGAAAGGGTGGAAGGGACCTCAAAGCCCATCCAGTGCCACCCCTGCCATGGGCAGGGACACCTCCCACTGGATCAGGGGCTCCAAGCCCCATCCAACCTGCCCTTGAAGCCCTCCAGGGATGGGGCAACCTGGGCCAGGGCCTCCCCACCCTCACAGAAAAACGTTTTTTACCAATCTCTCATATCAGTCTCCCTTCCTGCAGCACAAGAGCATTCCTCCTCACCCTCTCCCTGCTCTCCCTGATCCAGAGCCTCTCCCCAGCTCTCCCGGAGCCTCTTTCAGCACTGGAAGCTGCTATAAGGTCTCCCTGTAACCTTCTCTTCTCCAGGCTGAACAACCCCAACTCTCTCAGCCTGGCCTCGTACAGGAGGTTCTCTAGCTCTGGGATCACCTCCGTGGCCTCCTCTGGCCTCACTTCAACAGCTCCGTGTCCTTCCTGTGCTGAGGACTCCAGAAGTGAACACAGGGCTCCACCTTCCCGCCTCTCCTTTCATTTCCAAGAGGAAATGAGCGGTGATTAAAGAATCCTGAGCTACTGCAAATTATTTGGAGAAACTGAGTAAGTCGCAGTGCAAATCCTCTTAGCGATGCTCCCTCATTTCTCCTTAATTCCTTTCTATAAATGGAGCGCCAGGATGGACCCTACCTCCGGAAAACTGCTTGCAACCAAGCCCTCCTGACACAGGGGGAAGCAAGCGAGCAGGGAGACCTGAGAAGAAGCTTGGGAAGAAAAATCCATGAGCTTGATTGATGTCAAATCCCAGCACAGCGAAGCTCCTGTCTGGCCCGGGAGGCATGTGGGACGTTGGGGTGCAGGCAAAGCTTTTCTAAGAGCTCACATCTCTCTTCAAGCATCACTATAAGCAAATCCCAATCTCACCGGGATTCAGGGAAGCGTTTTCCGTCCATTAAAATCCCAAAGCAAAGCAGGCTGGAGAACGCCAGGAGGGTTCAACGCCCACTGAGGACCAGCAAGAGCTCCTGGAGGCTGTGGTCCCCTCTGCCAGCAGCAGGAGCAGGGAACAAGCCTGGCTTTGTGCCTGCCAGCAGCCTGTGGGAAAGGAAGCTGGAAAGGCAGTGCCGGCAGGGCCAGGTGCCTTGGACACGCACGGATAAAGCCCTGTGTCCACAATAAGAGGATGCTCAGCACAAACAGGGTAACTTGTGGTCTTCCCACTCAGTCCTGAATGTTCCTCCTGAACCAGGGAGCAAGAGGAGACACGGAGAATACCTTCGCATCACTTGATCCGGGCTGTTTGGCTTCTGGATCCATGAGTTTAGTTAAAAAAGCACTCCTCTCCTGCCTGGCTACACTCCAGGGATGAAGAACCTGCACCAGAGCCATGCGAGCATCTCCATGAAGGTGCTGCTGCTCCAGAGTCACTCCAGGGATGAAGAACCTGCGCCAGGGCTGTGCGAACATCTCCCTGAAGGTGCTGCCGCTCTTCTCACCTCCTGCTCCTACCAGAAGGGAAATCAGCTCCACAATGGCCAAAGTCCCAGACTGCTCTTCTCTTGGGCCATAAAAGCAACCACATTTTCCCCAAAGGAATTTTGGCCTGTGGTGCTGAAGACCCCAAAACCTTGCTGCATCTTCTGGGGTACACTCCCAGCGGTGGTGGCTTGAGATGTCCCTCTAGGAGGAGATGCCAATGACATCAGGAAAAAAATTTTTGCAGAAAGTGTCACTGGACACTGACAGAGGCTACCCAGGGAGGGGGTTGAGTGACCTTCCCTGGAGGGGTTTAAGGCACAGGTGGACAAGGTGCTGAGGGACATGAGTTAGTGTTTGATAGGAATGGTTGGACTCGCTGATCCAGTGGGTCTCTTCCAACCTGGTGATTCTATGATTCTACGATTCTACCTCGATGTTCCAAGCCACTCACGAGGGTTATTCTATGTCTATGACGGGTGGACGAGGTGCTGAGGGACACGGGTTAGTGTTTGATAGGAATGGTTGGACTTGCTGATCCGGAGGGTCTCTTCCAACCTGGTGATTCTATGATTCTATGACACCGGCTTGGGGGCAGCAGGAGAAGAGTGAGGGGTCCCGGAGACAGTCCTGAATCCTGAGAGACAACAGGGACAACCCTTGCAGGGTAGTTTGAGGACACCTTGCCCCACAACAGGGAGATGTCCATGACCTCTGTGAGCCACGCTGGAAGCCAAACAGCATTGCCATGAGGTTCTCCTTGGCAGCAGCCAGGGCAGCTCTCTGCACCCTGCAGCATCACTGTCTCTGGACGTGCTCTCCTGAGGCTGGGAGGAAGATGACTTCAGATCAACGTCATGTTTGGTCTACCCACTGTCAGTGCTCTCCAGGGCATGGTGAACATTATGGAGAAGCTCCTCCAGCACATGTGCTGCTTGCAGGGGAGAAAACTCCATGGTGGTGCAATCTTCAGAGATCTCTGCTTCACGAGGAGACACACAAGCACGGCAGCTGCTGTTTGAGCCTTTGCCTTGTGAGCTTTGGCACAGAATCACCAGGTTGGAAAGGACCCATCGGATCTTCTAGTCCAACCATTCCTATCGAACACTAAACCAAGTCCCTCAATACCTCATCCACCCGTGTCTTAAACACCTCCGGGGAAGGTGACTCAACCACCTCCCTGGGCAGCCTATTCCAATGCCCAGTGACCCTCTGCGTGAAAAATCTCCTCCTAATCTCCAGCCTAAATCTCCCCTGGTGGAGCTTGAGGCCATTCCCTCTCGTCCTGTCCCCTGTCCCTTGGGAGAAGAGCCCAGCTCCCTCCTCTCCACAACCACCTTTCAGGTACTTGTAGAGAGTAATGAGGTCTCCTCTCAGCCTCCTCTTCTCCAGGCTAAACACCCCCAGCTCTCTCAGCCGCTCCTCATAGGGTCTGTTCTCCAGCCCCTTCACCAGCCTCGCTGCTCTTCTCTGGACTTGCTCCAGAGCCTCAACATCCTTCTTGTGGTGAGGGGCCCAGAACTAGACACAATATTCAAGGAGCGGCACCAATATCATGGTAGAAAAATTACAAGAAGTTGAAGGATCCATATTCCGAGTGTGTCCGACCAGACAACCCCACTAGCTCCCAGCTTGTCCTGAGGGCACCAGGGTGGCATCAAAGCAGAGGCTGATGTGCTCACGAGCTGCATGTGCCAAGACTTAACCCACCGCTCCTCCTGGCCTTCCGCAGCCTCCAGCCAAAATAATGAGTTCAACAACATCACAAGAGCTGGGGCAGGATGAGACAACACGAGCCAATCTCTCCTCCACCTTGAAGGCAAGCAAAGGGAAAGGAGGAAGACGATCATCCAGCAGATTTGTGGTGGGTCCTCAGGACACGAGTGAGACATCCAGTTCCAGGAGGAGCGAGCTGGGGTGGTCACCAGTGGCTGGACAGTTCCACCAGTGCCACGAGATGAGAGTTTGCTATGTTCAACATCTCACTGCCCAGCATCAGTGGACCAGCACCCAAAGAGTTAGGCCACTGGGTTTCTCCATTGCCAAGAACAATTCCTGCCTATCAATTAAATGTGTTTGTAAAATCCAGTTTTAGGGAATATGGACTTTAACTGGAGAAGGGCAGGTTTAGGCTAGACGTTAGGAAGAATTTCTTCACCATAAGAGTGGTGAGACACAGGAACAGGTTGTCCAGGGAAGCTGTGGCTGCCCCATCCCTGGAGGTGCTCAAGGCCAGGCTGGATGGGGCCTTGGGTAACCTGACCTAGTGGGACGTCCCTGCCCAGGGCAGGGGTGGAACTAGATGATCTTTGAGGTCTCTTCCAACCTAAACTATTCTATGATTCTACGACACCTGCACCCCCAAAACCACCTTACTTCTTGCTTCACTACCGATCCAGACCCTCCACCACTTGTACCCCTCGTTGCTCAGCTGGCTCGGCACGGCCGGAACCCTTCCCAGGAGCTGCCCCGTTAGCCAGGCTTTTAATTAAGCAGGGATTTTTTGCAGGGATAATCTCTTCCAGCAGCAGGGATTCCCGTCTGCGGAGGGAGGACGGCCGTCTTTCCTGCTGTTGGTGGCTTGGAAAGGTGTGCCACCACCTTCAGATATGCCTGATAATGGTTGGACTCGATGATCCGGTGGGTCTTTTCCAACCCGGTGATTCTATGATTCTATTGGGTCATTGGAATAGGCTGCCCAGGGAGGGGGTTGATTCCCCTTCCCTGGAGGTGTTTAAGGGACGGGTGGACGAGGTCTTGAGGGACTTGGTTTAGCGTTTGATAGGAATGGTTGGACTAGAAGATCCGATGGGTCCCTTCCAACCTGGTTGTTCTATGATTCTATATGTTCCGAATGGTCCCACCCGGAGTCTTCTGCTTCCAGGCAAATGCAAATATTGGGCATTTTTGGGATGGGAGAAAATAAAGGAGAAAGGCTGGAGGATGCAGGGAGCAGATGCAGGAGTTTTTGCCTCTAGACACAGAGATGATGCGAGGGCTGGAGAACCTCCTGTACGAGGCCAGGCTGAGAGAGCTGAGGTTGTCCAGCCTGGAGAAGACAAGGTTGTGAGGAGACCTTAGAGCAGCTTCCAGTGCTGAAAGGGGCTCCAGGAAAGCTGGGAAGGGGCTCTGGATCAGGGAGGGCAGGGAGAGGACGAGGGGAATGATTTTCAGCTGCAAGAGGGGAGATTGAGATGAGATCTCAGGCAGAAATGTTTTGCTGTGAGGCTGGGGAGGCCCTGGCCCAGGTTGCCCAGAGCAGGGGTGGCTGCCCCATCCCTGGAGGGGTTCAAGGGCAGGTTGGATGGGGCTTGGAGCCCCTGATCAGTGGCAGGAGATTGGCACTGGATGAGCTTTGAGGTCCCTTCCAACCCAACCCATTCCACAATTCTACAACACGTTTCATGACCAGACCTGACCTCGCTTCAGAAGCTCGTCGGGGACACCCGGCGCCCGTAACCACCCGAGGGGGCGAGTGGGACGTTCCCGGAGCTGGCAGTGCCAGGCTGGGGAGCCTGTGGGTGCCAAGGCAGCCTTGGGGACCGTCCCGGGCGGCTCCAGCGGGTGGATGGGGGTTCCCTCACCCCTTATCCAGCTGAGACAGCAGCCGGAGGGCCCCTTCCCGGCGACCCACGGAGAGCAGAATGGCTCGTGGCGGGCGAGGAGCAGCGGGCACCAGCCTCCCTGCAGGAACAGACCCTAAACCCCCCCGGTTTTAACCCAAACCCGTTTCTAGCGTTGACGCTCCGTGAGGGGCCTGGGAGCAGCAGGCGGAGGGCAGGGACCGGCACCGGGGGGGGGACCCGGGAGCCACAGGAACCGACCCGGGGGGCTCCGATGGTTGGACCTGGTGACCCAACGGGTCTCTTCCAACCTGGTTGTTCTATGATTCTATGATCCACCCCCCTCCCCCAACCCGGAGCCGCCGGTACTCGGGGACTCCCCCCCCCTCCCCCCCCAATCCATCCACCCACCAAACGTCCCAGAAGGAGCGTTCTCGGGGACCAACCCGGGGTGGGGGGGGGGGGGGGGGGGGGTCCCTCCGCCCCACTTACCACCTTGCCCAGCTCCATGGCGGTGAGAGGGGGGGGGGGGGGTGAGCGCCGGTTCGGGGCTCGGGGAGGGCTGAGCGGGGGAAGCGGCTCCCGCAGGGGCTCGGGGAGGCTCAGCCGTGGCCCATGGCGGCCCCGGGGGCGGCGGCGGCGCTGGAAGCTTCTGTCGGGCGGCGGCGGTGGTGGAGGAGGCGCAGGGTGGGGGGGGGGTGGGGGGGGGTGGGATGCGCGGCCCCGCGAGGGGCGGCCCCGCAGGGCTGGGCGGGGGGCGCGGAAACAAAGGGGCCCGAGGGGCGGCGCCTACCGACCGCAACCGAGGCTCTGATCCCCCCCCCCCCCAACCCGGCTCCAGCCCCTGTCCTGCTGCCTGACCCCTTCCCCCCCCCACCCCCACCCCAGCTCCATCCCCCCACTGACACCCCAACCCAGCCCCTGCCCCAACCTCCTGCCCGGTGCCCCAGCTCCTGCCTGCCCAGCCGCCAAACCTCCCATTCCATCCCTGCCCTGCCGCCTGACCGTCCACCCCGTCATCTGCCCTGCTGCCTGACCTCCCGCCCCGTCCCCTGCCCCACTGCCTGACCCCCTGCCCCATCTCCTCTCCCACTGCCTGACCTCCTGCCCCACCCACCTGCCTTGCTCCAGCCCCTGCCCCACTGCCAGACCTCCTGCCCCATCCTCTGTCCCCAACCCCACTGCCAGACCTCCTGCCCCATCCCCTGCCCCACTGCCTGACCTGCCCCATCTCCTGCTCCATCCCCTGCCCCACTGCCTCACCCCTTGCTCCATCCCCTGCCCCACTGCCAGACCCCCTGCCCCATCCTCTGTCCCACTGCCTCATCCCTTGCTCTGTCCCCAACCCCACTGCCAGACCTCCTGCCTGGCCCCTGCCCCGCTACCTGACCCCCTGCTCCATCCCCTGCCCCACTGCCTGGCCTCCTGCCCCATCTCCTCTCCCACTGTCTGACCTCCCACCCCATCCCCTGCCCCACTGCCAGACCTCCTGCCCCATCCCCTGCCCCACTGCCTGGCCTCCTGCCCCATCCCCTGCCCCACTGCCTGGCCTCCTGCCCCATCTCCTCTCCCACTGCCTGACCTCCTGCCCCATCCCCTGCCCCACTGCCTGACCCCCTGCCCCATCCCCTGTCCCACTGCCAGACCCCCTGCCCCATCCCCTGCCCCACTGCCAGACCCCCTGCCCCATCCCCTGTCCCACTGCCTGACCTCCTGCTCCATCCCCTGCCTGACTTGCCCAATCTCCTGCTCCATCCCCTGTCCCACTGCCTGACCTCCTGCTCCATCCCCTGCCTGACTTGCCCAATCTCCTGCCCCATCCCCTGCCCCACTGCCTGGCCTCCTGCCCCATCTCCTCTCCCACTGTCTGACCTTCTGCTCCATCCCCTGCCCCACTGCCTGACCTGCCCCATCTCCTGCTCCATCCCCTGCCCCACTGCCCTACCCCCTTCTCCATAGCCTGCCCCACTGCCAGGCCTCCTGCCTGACCCTCCACCCCACTGCATGACCCTCCACCCCATCATCTGCCCTGCTGCCTGACCCCCTGCTCCATCCCCTGCCCCACTGCCAGACCTTCTGCCCCAGCCCCTGTCCCACTGCCTCATCCCTTCCTCTATCCCCTGCCCCACTGCCTGCCCCCCTGCTCCATCCCCTGCCCCACTGCCTGCCCCCCTGCTCCATCCCCTGCCCCACTGCCTGACCTCCTGCTCCATCCCCTGCCTGACTTGCCCAGTCTCCTGCTCCATCCCCTGCCCCACTGCCTCACCCCTTGCTCCATCCCCTGCCCCACTGCCTGACCCCCTGCCCCATCCCCTGCCCCACTGCCTGACCTCCTGCTCCATCCCACTGTAAGCCTCACTGCCAGATTCCCAGGTTCAGCCCCTGCCTCATCTCCTGCCCCACTGCCTGCCCCCCTGCACAGTACCTGATCTCCTACCCCCTCCCTGCTCCACTGTCTAACCCCCTGCCCCACTGTCTCACCCGTTGCTCCATCCCCTGCCCCACTGCCAGACCTCCTGCCTGATCCCCTACCCCACTGCCTGACTGTACACCCCATCATCTGCCTCGCTGCCTGACCCCCTGCCCCATCCCCTGCCCCACTGCCTGACATCCTGCCCCACTGTCTCACCGCTAGCTCCATCCCCTGCCCCACTGCCTGACCCTCTGCTCCATCCCATTGTGAGCCCCACTGCCTGACCCCCAGGTTCATCTCCTTCCTCATCTCCTGCCCCACTGCCTGCCCTCCTGAAATCCTCCTGCCCCCCTGCCACACTTCCCACCCCATCCCTGCCCCACTGCCTGCCCCCCTACTCCAACCCGTGCCTGCCCCCCTGCCCCATCCCTGTGCTGGGGGGAAGCCGCACGATGCCAGTGGCTGCGCAGGGTTCCCTTTGGCTGTTGCAGCCTGGGTTCCAACAACAAAAGCAATTAAACTGGTGTGGTTAAGGGAGTCTCCTGACCCCAGTGCCCCCTCCTCGGGCAGCCGCGGCACCAGGGGTGGCCACCTGGCTGCAGGACAGGCAAACACCCAGCCAGGAGCATCCCGGTTTCTCCCAGCTCCCACCAGTTCTCAAGGAGCCCTTTAGCATCCAACAGGAATCAAAAAAAACCACCAAACCCCTTCTCCTGCTGCCAGGTGGGTCCCATAAAACGAGCCCCGAAGCAGGGAGGAGGAAAAGCCTGGCATCTGCCCCTAGGCTGAAGGTGGAGAAGCTCAGTCTTAAGAACCAAACAGTCCTGAGGTTCAGGCCCTGGCCACAAGCGCTAATCCCCTGGGATTACTACAGTCTAGTCGCAGCTCAGCCGCCGACTCCACGATGGTGACTTGGCCGCTCTTAATAAGTTAATGAGATCCTACATCCCTGCGGGAAGATGCAGGGCTGGAGCCGCCTCCACACCCTGCCAGCACCCAGCTCCACACCCACCCACCTCACCCCAGCCCGAGGGGCAACATCTGGGGCCAAAGACACAGGTTGTGTTTCTCTTGGGTGGCTGTTAAAGCCTCTTCAGCACTGGAAAGACATGGAGCTGTTGGAGCAGGGCCAGGGGAGGCAACGGAGATGAGGAGGTGGGACTGGATGGGCACGGAGATGCCTTCCAACCCAAACCATTTGATGGTTCCAGCAACCTTCTTGCAGGTGGATGAGGGACATGGTTTAGAGATTGGTGGGAACGGTCGGACTCTGTGATCTGGTGGGTCTCTTCCAGCCTGGTGATTCTATGATTCTCCAGGGCTGTGTCGCATCCCAGCAATTTGTGATGAGCTTGTGGAGGACGGGCCCTAGCAAGCTCCTCTGGAACAGATGCCCTCCTGTTGGGATGGTGGGAATTACCAGAGAAAGAGGCTGTCGGGGTGGTGGATGCTTGGGATACGCTGAACGTGCAGCTGAAAAACCACAGGGCACCAAAGCTGCTGCCTCTACCAAGCTTAGGGGGTAGGAAGGGGCCTTTCTGAGCAGGGAATACCAAAGGGAAAGCAAGGGCTGCTTCTCTGGAGAACAGGTGGGTGGCAGCCCCTTGCTTTACTCGGTCCTCAAGTGCCTTCATCCCCGGAGGTGTTCAAAAAATGTGTAGATGTGGTGCTCTGGGACATGGCTCAGTAGGTACGGTGGGGATGTGTTGGTGGTTGGTCTTGATCTCAGAGATGTCTTCTAACCTTCACAGAATCATAGAACAACCAGGTTGGAAGAGACCCACCGGATCATTGAGGCCAAGCATTCCCATCAAACACTAAACCATGTCCCTGAGCACCTCATCCACCCGTTCCTTAAACCCTCCAGGGAAGGTGACTCAACCCCCTCCCTGGGCAGCCTCTGACACTGCCCAATCACCCTTTCTGGGAAAAATGTTTTCCTAATGTCCAACCTGAACCTTCCCTGGTGGAGCTTGAGGCCATTCCCTCTCATCCTGTCCCCTGTCCCTTGGGAGAAGAGCCCAGCTCCCTCCTCTCCGCAACCTCCTTTCAGGGAGCTGGAGAGAGCAATGAGGTCTCCCCTCAGCCTCCTCTTCTCCAGGATAAACACCCCCAGCTCTCTCAGCCGCTCCTCATCAGGCCTGTTCTCCAGCTCCTTCACCAGCTTTGTTGCTCAACCTCAACAATTCTACGATTCTGTGATTCAGCGACCATCGTCCCGGCTGATCCAGAGAGGCACAGTCCCCTCTTCCCCCTGAGCTCTAATCTCCTCTGGTGCTTCCCTCTGAGACCCTTCACACCAGCCTGAAGCACCCTCCCTGCCCCTGCAGCTCCGTTATTCTCCCGTGAGCTGCCAGAAGGGGATGTGTGGCATGGACTTCGATGGACAAAGAAGGAGGAGAGACATTCAGCATCTTCCTTGTGCCCACCAGAGGCTCTGCCAGCAGCTTTAAAACTCTTTTTTGGCAACCAACTCCTGCTAAAAGGAAGGGAATTAGGGCTAAAACTCTCCGCAAATGTGGCCTTTTGTCATCACAGCCAGCTTGATGAGGTTCATTGGGTAAAGATCTAGAAGGCATTGGCTTTTATTTGCTTCACATTCCTTCTATTTGAGCAATTCTCCGCCTGGGCTGACGCTTGAGGCAGGATGGAGCAGAAAAGCTCGGGCTTCACATCTCTCTCAAAAGTCTCCTGCCTCTTTCCCCAAACCACTGTTCATTTTCCTGGGTCTAAAAATACTCCCAAGCCTTTTCAACCCTCTTCCCCTGCAGCCGCCTCCCTCCTCGATGACTAAGAATAGCTGTTGCTCCCTCTTGATCTCTCTGTATTTCCCAGGTCTTCCCTGCATGAAGGAACCAAATGGGAGTCATGCTTTCAACCCACCCTTTCGGATTCACAGTCTCTTGAATTTGTTTTCCTCAGGGAATGCCTTTTTTTTTTTTTTTTTCCCAGCTGCTGCAGCGTAGGAGCAGTTTAAGCCCACGTCCTTAGAGCATTTCTCTTCGCTCGTGATAAATCAGTCCTGACCTGTGGCTCAGCTGCGCAAGATGCTGCTGGAGCATCTTTCCAGCACAAGATCTTCAGGATCCTGGGGTTTTCAGAGCTATCTGTATAAAGCAGAAAAGCAGGTTCCTTGGGAAAACCACTGAGTGCTCAGAAAACCATTTATTTTGGGATGAATGGCTGGAAAGCTGCCCAGCTGAAAAGGACCTGGGGGTGCTGGTCGACAGTGGCTGAACACGAGCCAGCAGTGGCCAAGAAGACCAACAGCATCCTGGCTTGGATCAGCCATGGGGTGGATGAGGTGCTCAGGGATCTGGTTGGTTTAGTAGTGGACAGGTACAGCTGGACTCGATGATCTCAAAGGACGTTTCCAACCACCCAATTCTATGATTCTGTGATTTTCTATTTTGCAGGGTTCAGCTCTTCAGCATCTCTCCAGATCTGGAGCACTGGCTTAGGGCTTGTTTCTTCAAGGACTCGTAAGGTTCAATTTAGTTTCTGGTCCACGGAGCTGTGTGAGCATCGCTGCCTGTCCAAGGTTTGCTTTTTATGAGGAGGGAGCCGTTGCTGGGCACCGAGGTGGATTTCAACCAGGTAGATTTCACAACCAGGTTGGAAGAGACCCACCGGATCGAGTCCAACCGTTCCTATCAAACACTAAACCACGTCCCTCAGCACCTCGTCCACCCGTCCCTTAAACCCCTCCAGGGAAGGTGACTCAACCACCACCCTGGGCAGCCTCTGCCACTGCCCAATAACCCTTTCTGTGAAAAATCTGTAACGATGTGATTTAGAGGGAAAACCCACCTTGCCATTTGTGGCAATGTCTTTTCCCCTGAGCCGGGAGGTGACAGCACTGCAGCTCAAAAGAGCTTTCCTCACTGACCTTCCCTGCTGCTCCATGTCCTACAGAATCAGAGCCAAGACCTGCCCTGGGCATTCTCCCCACAGCCAGCATCACACCACAAGTTATCTGGGACTCAGCTGTATCAGCAGAAGATGAAGTTGTGATGGGTTTCTCTGGACTCAGAGAGTGCAATACAGCCAAACTCCTCTGAGATGATCATAGAATCATGGAATCACAAAGGTTGGAAAATCTCTCTCAGTTCATCCAGTCCAACTGTCAGACCAAGCCCACTGTGCCTGCTAAGCCATGTCCCCAAGTGCCACGTCTACATGGCTGTTGAACCCCACCAGGGATGGGGACTCCCCACTGCCCTGGGCAGCCTCTGACTGGGATTCACCACTCTGGCAGCGAAGAAGTTTTCTCTAACATCCAATTTAAACCTCCCCCAGTGCAACTTGAGGCCATTTCCTCTCATCCTGTCCCTTGTTACTTGGGAGAAGATCCCAGCACCCACCTCACCACAACCTCCTTTTCCAGCAGCTGCAGAGAGTGATGAGGTCTCCCCTCAGCCTCCTCTTCTCCAGCCTAAACAGCCCCAGGTCCCTCAGGTGCTCCCAGAACCCCAGGGCTCCAGCCCCTTCCCCAGCTCCATTTCCTTCTCCAGACACACTCCAGCCCCTCGATGTCTTTCTTGTAGTGAGGGTCCCAAAACTGAACCCAGGATTTGAGGCCAGTACAGAGGCACAATCCCTGCTTTACTCCTGCTGCCCACCCCATGGTAGATCCAAGCCCGCTGTGTGATCCCACACCACCATGATGTTCAGAAGGGATCCAAGAATGAACAACCTTCAGAAATCCCTGATGCTAACACTGGTGATGTAAAAACCATCCGCCAAACAGTCCTGGTCCTGCTGAACCAGCACGGAATCTGCTCTCACACAGGAGGCAGAGTTAGAGGGTGTTTGGGAGCTCCAGTACTTCTGGAAATCCCCCCCCCCGGCCGATTAACGCCCAAATACCTTTGCAAATCATGATTTAGGCAAATTATCCGCTCTGGAGCAGTGCTTAAAAAGCTCAAGGCCAGTTTCAAATCCTTGTAATGCCAGAGTTTTCTCGGCATGTGAAAGCGAGAGGAAAAAGCAGATCAGGCTGAAGCGGGCACGGGTCCAGGGCTGGCGGCTGCCCCGAGGACTCGCGTTGGCACAGGGCAGGCAGCTCAGGCAGGAGCAGGGGCTCCCACCCAGCCCCCTTCTCACCCTTCCTTTGGGTTAGTGTGGAAATATAGTTTGGGAGAAGGTGTGAAGAGGTGCTGGGTGGTCGGCGGGCAAGTCCTGGCTGGGCATGGAGCTGAATTATCACACATGTGCCCTTTTACAGAGGCTGGAGCAGTTTTGAGTTGGGAAGGAGAAGAACTCTTCCACATCACCCCAGGCAAAAGATATACAGAACATCTCCCATCTGAGGCCAGGCTGAGAGAGTTGGGCTTGTTCAACCTGGAGAAGAGAAGATTGTGGGGAGACCTTAGAGCAGCTTCCAGTGCTGCAGGAAAGCTGGGGAGGGGCCCTGGGTCAGGGAGAGCAGGGATGGGATGAAGGGGAATGGTTTTGAACTGAAAGAGGGGAGATTGAGATGAGATCTTAGTGAGAAATGAGGGTGAGGAGGCCCTGGCCCAGGTTGCCCAGAGCAGGGGTGGCTGCCCCATCCCTGGAGGGGTTCAAGGGCAGGTTGGATGGGGCTTGGAGCTCCTGATCCAGTGGGAGGTGTCCCTGCCCATGGCAGGGGTGGGACTGGATGGGCTTTGAGCACAATTCCAACCAAAACCATTGTGTAATTCTATGACAAATGAAGCATTCCCGGGGTGCAGAACAGCACAATCCCAGGGACCAGCCAGGCACGGCTGCCAGACCCCAGTCAGGGCACTGGCAGGGAGTCCGGCTCCATTATCCCTCCTGCCTTTACAGGAAGGTACTTTGTTGTATTGTCAATATACAGATTTTCTTAAAAAAAAAATGCAGGGTCCAGACTGCTGTTATTGACCGTTTGTTATTTTTAGCTCCTTGTTCAATCTATCACTGTTGGTGTTACAGCAAGTGCACGAGCCTGGTGGAACATCGCTCAGACAGCGCCTGTGGCTGGGGCTGCTCCAAGGTTGGTGGCTCTGCAAAGCCTCTGGGATTAAAAACGCAAGAGGGAAAGAGAGACACAGGATCAACATCGTCCTTTCTGCTTGCTGCTTCACCCTCCTGTTGATGCTGCAAGGGACGAGGTAGATCCTCCCGTTCCAAGAGTAGAAGAAACTCTCATTCCCCATGTGGTGTGGAGATCTAGGAAGCCACAGAAAGGATGACACCGAGCTAGGTGGTGCAGTCAACATGGCTGGAGGGAAGGGGAGGCATCCAGAGGGACCTGGACAGCCTGGAGGAGTGGCCTGTGTGAACCTCATGAAGTTTAACCAGGCCAAGGGCAAGGGTTGGGGTGATGGATGGAGGGAGGGATGGATGGATGGAGGGAGGGATGGAGAGCAGCCCTGCAGAGAAGGACTGGGCGATACTGTTTGGGGACAAATGGGATGTCAGCCAGCAATGGGCGCTTCCATTCCAGAAAACCAAGTGTCTCTCAGTCTGCATCCCTAGCAGCGTGGCCAGCAGCTCGAGGGAGGGGATGCTCCCCCTCTGCCCTGCTCTCCTCACACCCCCAGCCCACTGCCAGCTCAGGCGTCCCCAGAACAAGACATGGACCTGGCAGAGCAGCTCCAGAGGAGGCCACCAAAACGCTCCAGGGGCTGGAACCCTCTGCTGGGGAGAACAGCTGCGAGAGCTGGGGCTGTGCAGACTCCAGAAGAGGAGGCTGTGAGGACCCCTCACTGTGGCCACTTGGTGCTTAAAGGGGGTCGACAGGCAAGAGGGAGAGAGGCTTGTGACCAGGGTCTGCAGGGACAGGACACGGGCAATGGCTTTAAACTGAACAAGGGTGGGTTAGGGTGGACACAGGGAGAAATGTTTTTCTGTGAGGGTGGGGAGGCCCTGGCCCAGGTTGCCCAGAGCAGGGGTGGCTGCCCCATCCCTGGAGGGGTTCAAGGTCAGGTTAGATGGGGCTTGGAGCCCCTGATGCCGTGGGAGGTGTCCCTGCCCATGGCAGAGGCGGAACTGGATGAACTTTTAGGTCCCTTCTCACCCAAACTACTCTGTAAGTCCATCTGAAGTCCTCAGTCCAAAGGACAGACTTTAGCAGCCACAATAACAACCATTTGTATGTGATTTGCGGCAGTGGGATGGAAATCTGCACACTTAACCTCAGCTAGTATGTCCGTGATCACTCGCTCATGACTTGCAGATCTCTTCTGTGTCCCCAGCAGCCCCATCCGTACGTGCAGATTATCTCAAAACCCTTCTTGATTCCAGCCGTGGCTCAGTCTTCCTCTCCACACTCTCAATGCACCACTGTAGTTACTTACTTCCTTCTCGTAAGTCCAGCACCATCGAGATAAGCAAAATGCCCAGAGGAAGGAAATAGGGTTTGCCAAGGCCACAACTACACTACTGAGCTGTCAGCACTGTGTTCACCACTCCTATGTTTGCCACCTCGCTTCTCCCTGGACTACAGAGCAACTCTGTCCTCCCCCTCCATGCAAGTCCCCAGTGCCTACATGGATAAATGCCCCCAACCTCTGTTCCTATCAACAGGGCAATTTACCCCCAGCAACAGCCCCAGCTCCACTTTGCAGCCCTGCATCAGTGCCAGCAAGGACTCGGAAGGTGGTCAATAAAACACAGTTTCCTCCAGTCTCCTTTTGAAATGTCTAGGTTCTTCCCTGGAGGCTTCATCTGTGGGAAGCTGGAAGGTTCATGTGGAGCATGGCTAGTGCCCATGGAATCACAGAATCACCAGGTTGGAAGAGACCCACTGGATCATCGAGTCCAACTATTCCTATCAAACACTAAACCATGTCCCTCAGCACCTCAGGGTCCCTTAAACCCCTCCAGGGAAGGTGAATCAACCACCTCCCTGGGCAGCCTCTGCCAAGTGCCCAATGACCCTTTCTGTCAATTTTTTTTCCCTAATATCCAGCCTAAATCTCCCCTGGTGGAGCTTGAGGCCATTCCCTCTCGTCCTGTCCCCTGTCCCTTGGGAGAAGAGCCCAGCTCCCTCCTCTCCACAACCTCCTCTCAGGGAGTTGGAGAGAGCAATGAGGTCTCCCCTCAGCCTCCTCTTCCCCAGCTCTCTCAGCCGTTCCTCATCAGGCCTGTTCTCCAGCCCCTTCCCCAGCTTTGTTGCTCTTCTCTGGACTCACTCCAGAGCCTCAACATCCTCCTTGTGCTGAGGGGCCCACAACTGAACACAAGATTCGAGGAGCAGTCTCACCAGTGCTGAGTCCAGAGGGAGAAGAACCTCCCTGGCCCTGCTGGTCACACCGTTTCTGATCCAAGCCAAGATGCCATTGGCCTTCTTGGCCACCTGGGCCACTGCTGACTCATGTTCAGTTGCTGTCAACCAACACCTCCAGGTCCTTCTCCTCCAGGCACTTTGCAGCCAGACTTCTCCTAGTCTGGAGCTGCTCGGGGTTGTTGTGCCCCAAGTGCAGGATCTGCCATTTGGCTGTGTTAAACCTCACCCCACGGGGCTGGAGATGAAGCCATTCCAAAATACCTTCAGCATCTGCCCTTGGGTGCTTTCCTCCCTCTCCTAAAGTGCACGGAGCCCACTCGCCTCAGTTGTCTCCAAACCTCTGCCTTAAGTGACCTTCAAATTGCCCCATAAGAGGAATCGTTTTAATCATCCACTTCTGTTTGTTCCCTGAATTGAGACCCAGTGTCAAGGCCATGTGCATGGCACTTCAGCCCAACAGACTTAGAATTACAGAATCTTAAAATCACTATGACTAGAAAAGCGCTCTAAGCTCACCCAGTCCAACCATCAGCCCAACCCCACCGTGCCTGCTAAACCGCATCTCAAAGCACCACAGCCACATGGTTTTTGAACCCCTCCAGCGATGGAGACTCCCCCACTGCCCTGGGCAGCCTCTTCCAATGCTTCACTGCTCTTCTAGCAAAGAAACTGGACTTGCCCACCCACCACCTAGGACCTTCTCACACCTTCTCCTGAGCTTTATTTCCATACAAACTCAAAAGAGGGATGAGAAAGGGGCTGAGCGGATGCCCCTAGGAGATTTGCAATGCAGCCTTCGGCACCCACGACAAGCCTTAAATGTGAACAGCTTTGGCACACCCGGATAAGAAATGAGGAACAAACTCATCCGAAATGCAACCACCTGATGCAATGGGTTGGGAAACACCACCACAAATGTTCTCCCTGTGGCCGGACCCCATCCTCCAGCCGGGCGCTGCCTGCAGGCTGCCAACAGTGCCAGGCTCACGCTGAGCCGGCCTCTGCCTAACCAGCAGCGGCCACGGTATTTATAGGAAATAGGCAATGTATTTACAGCCCCAGGAAAGTTTCCAGCTTGGAGGATGCTCCTATTTAAGCGTTGTGCAGGGAGAGGTTGGAGCAAAGCGAGTGATGCCAGCTCACAGCACCGCCACCTCCTCCTCCCAGTGCTCCCAGAAGGTTTTGCTCTCTGCGGAGTTGCAGCTCACTTTGCAGCTCTCTCATCCCCCAGCCTGGCCCCTGAGATCTCTGTGTGCTTCCCCATCTCGTAGAAAGCCGCTTCGCAGAAGTGCTACCACACTGGGAGCTGTGGGTTTGCAGCCTGCGGTCTTTTAAGGGGGCTGTGAGCTCCTGTCCCTCCCATCAGACCCAGTGAGATCGAGGAATCTATTTCGGTTCAGGGTTAAAACAGTGGAGGAAGAGAACTTATTTTCAAATGACAAATAAAAATGTCACAGCACAGAGTAATCATAACATCATGGGATGGTTGGGGTTGGAAGGGACTTCAAAGCCCATCCAGTTCCACCCCCTGCCAAGCCCCATCCAGCCTGGTCTTAAACCCCTCCAGGGATGGGGCAGCCACCACTGCTCTGGGCAACCTGGGCCAGGGCCTCCCCACCCTCACAGCAAAACATTTCTCACTAAGATCTCATCTCAATCTCCCCTCTTGCAGCTCAAAACTATTCCCCTTGTCCTCTCCCTGCCCAGCTCTACTGGAGCCCCTTTCAGCACTGGAAGCTGCTCTAAGGTCTCCCCACAGCCTTCTCTTCTCCAGCCTCAACAACCCCAACTCTCTCAGCCTGGCCTCCTACAGGAGGTGCTCCAGCTCTGGGATCATCTCTGTGGCCTCCTCTGGCCTCTCTCCAATAGCTCCATGTCCCTGCTGTGCCGAGGACTCCAGAACTGGACACAGGGCTCCAGTGGGATCTCAGTATCTCCCCACAAGCAGCAACCAGTGCCAGGTTGGTACCCTGTGGCCAAACCTTCTCCTCTCTCCTCCAGCAAGGATAGGGCTCACTCCTGATGTCCATGTCTCTGCTGCTGGGGAGGTCTGACCTTTATAATCATAGAACAACCAGGTTGGAAGAGACCCACTGGATCATCGAGTCCAACCATTCCTATCAAACACTAACCCATGTCCCTCAGCACCTCGTCCACCACATAGAACATGCTCAGATATGCTTGATAAACACCCAGGACCTAAGCCTAAGGGCGACAGCTGTTGGCACTGGAGCAGGATGGAGCTCATCGACCGGAGATCTCCCAGGAGCTTGGAAAGGAACGCTCGGCTTATGAATATCATAGAATCACAGAATCACCAGGCTGGAAAGGACCCACTGGATCATCAAGTGTGGTCCCCAGGCCCTGGTCTCGCATCCCTCCCTGGCACCCAGGCCACCACGTGCTGCCTGGGCTGGAACTGAGACTCGGTGCCCAGCGATGTGGCGCCTGATCCCCGTGCAGACACACGGGATGGGCTCACAGGAGGAGCAAGGGTTGTGCTCTGATGGATGTATGACCAGAAAATAAACCCGTTCTGTCCTGGTACACAAGTGCAAGCTCTCGCTGTGCTCTTTTAAAAGCACTGTGCCAAGCTCCCCATCTTCGACCCCTCTGAATGAGCTTGCGGATGCTCCCTGCTGCAGGTGATGCTCCCAGCTAGGAGCTCTGTGACTCTGCCGGGCTGTAAGCATCTGGCATGCTGCCTGCTCATTGGGTGTGGAAAGTGCCTGGGGAGCACGCGGAGTCAGAGCAGGGATCTCCGCTGGGACACAGGGTGGAGCCCAAGGTGGAAAAAAACCCCAGTGTATAAAGGAAACCGTGTTTCATGTGTTATTGCTGCCAGAATTGCAAGCACGATTCCATGCAAAAGGCTGCGAAATCCCTTCCCAAGATCTAAATATTAGTTTTTTACTCATTTTCCTTGTTCAAAAACAACCACTGCTGGCTAGAGCGTGGGCCAACACGCCCTTCAACTTAGCCGTCCCAAGAAAAAAGGGTTGCACTGTCCTATTCCTGCCAGCCCCAGCACCATGGCTGGAGAGGAACAGAGAGCATAAAATCCAGGTCTGGGTGTGGCAAACATGCCTATGTCTCCTGGCAGGATGGGGAAAATGGATGCAAGGCACTTGGCCTGGGACAGACAGTGGGAGGAAACCGTCTCTGGTGTCAGTAGGAGATGCCCCTGTGCTGGAAGCCACTGGTGCCCCAGGGCTCACACGTCTGTGATCCCACAGGGACACAGGCTGCGCTTGGAGGGCTGCATCCACCACCCCACTCCCTGCATCCTCTGGCCCCACCAGCAGGATAATGCCTCCTCCACACTAGGATGGAGTTAGGGGGCTGCAGGGCTGTGGGTACCAGGAGTAGGAGAGCCCTGGATGCAGCCTGCAGGCAGCAGCACAGCCCCAGTGCAGGGCTGGAGAAGGAGGCAGGGCACCCCACAAGCTCTGCACCTCGAGGATGCCCTACCCTGACTGTATTCCAGAAGCATTTGGTCAATGCTCTCAGCTCCACAGTGTGAATGTTGGGGTTGTCCTGAGCAGGGACAGGAGCTGGACTTGAGGATACTTATGGGTCCTTTCCAACTCAGGACATTCTATGATTCTCTGACGCTGAGTCAAACACAGCAGAGGGAAGGGCAGCTCCAGCATCTCCACGCGGTCAGGAAACCGGAGGGTACAATCTGAGAGGAAAATATCTGCTGTTAAAAGCAAATCACAGCATCCGGAGTGTGCACACTGCTATCGCTGCCAACCACCTCCTGCCCACCCAGGGCTGGGCGTGCCTTGTTGGCAGAGGGGCACACAGGACACCAAAAGGATGAGATACTGGCTGCAAGAGAAAGATCGTGTGCAACTGCCTGGGCACTGACAGCTGAGTTGGGACTGAAGTGCGAGCAGGCACCTCTTCCCAACCCAGCACTCACAACAGCAAATGAGCCACATGGAGCAACTCGATCCACTCTCCCAGAGATGACAACAAGGAGTCCTTCTAGGAAGCAAGGCCCTGAAGCTTTCAAAGCCAAGAAGGCCAATGGCATCCTGGCTTGGATCAGAAACGGTGTGACCAACAGGGCTAGGGAGGTTCTTCTCCCTCTGAACTCGGCACTGGTGAGACCGATCCTCGAATCCTGTGTTCAGTTGTGGGCCCCTCAGCACAAGAAGGATGTTGAGGTTCTGGAGTGAGTCCAGAGAAGAGCAACAAGCTGGTGAAGGGGCTGGAGAACAGGCCTTATGAGGAGCGTCTGAGAGAGCTGGGGGTGTTTAGCCTGGAGAAGAGGAGGCTGAGGGGAGACCTCATTGCTCTCTCCAACTTCCTGAAAGGAGGTTGTGGAGAGGAGGGAGCTGGGCTCTTCTCCCAAGGGACAGGGGACAGGACGAGAGGGAATGGCCTCAAGCTCCACCAGGGGAGGGTCAGGTTGGACATTAGGAAAAAAAAATTCAGAGAAAGGGTCATTGGGCACTGGTAGAGGCTGCCGAGGGAGGGGGTTGATTCACCTTCCCTGGAGGGGTTTAAGGGACGGGTGGACGAAGTGCTGAGGGACATGGTTTAGCGTTTGATAGGAATGGTTGGACTCGATGATCTGGTGGGTCTCTTCCAACCTGGTTGTTCTGTGATGCTATGAAAGTACTTAAAATCAAACATACTGAGCACACCCAATTTCATTCTTTTTCAGCAATTCAGCAGTGTCAGACGCTGCCAGGCCAGCCCAGCACAAGGGGCCGTTGGTCCTCAGCACCCCCAGGGCATCTTCCTACAAGAGACATAATAGAATCATGGAATCACTAGGGCTGGAAAAGCCCCCTCAGCTCATCCAGTCCAACCATCAGCCCAACCCCACTGTGCCTGCTAGACTCTGTCCTGAATGCCACATCCACATGGTTTTCAAACCCCTTCGTGGATGGAGACTCCCCCACTGCTCTGGGCAGCCACTCTGCCAGTAGAGAAATTTTTCCCAGTACCAAATCTAAACCTCCCCTGGCACAACTCTTCCCATCTTTATGATTCCACGATTCTTTGATGGCCCCAGAGCCTGTGCCAGCTCTCAAGGAGCAGTAGAGCAGCTCTGCCCATGCCCCTGCCCTGGCTTTGCAGTGCAGTCCACATCCCAGCTAATTTAAGGGGCTGAAAGCCACAAGTTTTGTCAAACAAATTGTCTTCTCCTTTTCCCTTGGGTTTATTTGCATCCATGCAGCAGATGAAGCTTCACTTCCCTCCCGGTGGGCAGAAATCTTGAACCCTTTGGTCTGAGCTCTTTGCTCCCCACCCAGTGGGTTTAACAAACACCTGATCTCTCATCTCCCAGACTCGATGACTTTGTGTAGCTTTGGCCAACGCCACCGGCACACAGAGAGCTCTTCTGCCAACACAGCCCTGCCCGGGTGTGAAATCCAAGGGGTACAGAAAATGGAAGCAGGGATACGATCACATTCCCTGGGAAAGCATCTCCCAGAGGCTGAAGAGCTGGTGGGAGGGCACTGGGGCTGAGGCAAAGGAGAAAGAAGACCCAATGTGAGTGAAGAAAATATGCAGGCGCTGGTTCCCAGCTCAGCCCCTGCAGCAGTGGGACTGTTCAAACTTGGACATCGTGGCTATAAAAACAATAAAAGTGGAATGCGGGAGCAGAGAGCAGCCCTATTTCTAGCTGCGACTCCTCCCTGCGTGCCTGGCCTCCCAGACAACTCAGAAACTCAAGGCACTTCTTTCCGAGCTATAAAAAGACCTGGAGCAGGGCTGCAAAGGCTGAGAAGACAAACAAGAGAGGAGCGTGTCCTCCTGTTGAGGCCAAGAGCATCAGGAGATGAGTGAAGCCAGGAGATGATCTTGCTCAACTCGTCTCCTCAGCTAACGTCACCTTCTGAGGTGCCCCCAAGGACAGAGGGCTGTGGGGCACGGTAGAAACTCTAGGCTGGATCCCACTTCACTGAAACTTCGGTTGTGCCATGTCCCAGGTCATCCCACCACCTCTCACCCCTCTGCCTGAGGAGAGGAGGTGAAGATTCAGCTTCACACCATCCTGCATGTGACCCTCCCCAACTCCCACCCCAACACAAGCCTGGGTCCTCGCAGCAACAAGATGTTCTGGGCTTGTGGAGAGGCACAGGTACATCCACCAGCATCTGCAACAGGTGCCACACGGAGAAGAGACAGGACAGGAGGTATTCCCTGGTACCACAGGGATGAATGAGCCAAGCTGAGCTCCCTGCTCCCCAGGGTTCCTGCTGAAGGGGTTAACAACCTCACCTGACACCTGCTTCACACATCCCAGCAGGACAGTCTGGACCATGCAAGCTCCAGGTAACAGAATGAGACCATAAAACTAGCAAACTCAGGAACCTTTGCCCTCTCCGGACAAGTATTTACCTCCACAGAAGCAGCCAAACCTTGATGGCTCTGCTGGAACATTTCATTCCCACTTATTAAGCGTACAAAACATTTCTGGCTGGGAAAACACAAGGTTTCCACCAGGTCACAGCCTCGGAATGGCTCCACCAGCAGAGGCGACTTCTTCAATGGCTTCATTCAATGCAGTATGAGAAAGGTTTTGAGCTGCAAGGGGGAAGATTGAGATGAGATCTTAGGTGGAAATGTTTTGCTGTGAGGCTGGGGAGGCCCTGGCCCAGGCTGCCCAAGGGCATGGTGGCTGCCCCATCACTGGAGGGGTTCAAGGCCAGGCTGGATGGGGCTTGGAGCAAACGGATCCAGTGGGAAGGGATTGGAACTGGATGGGCTTTGAGGTCCCTTCCAACCCAAACCATTCCATGACTCTACGATTCTATGACTGCTGATCTTGGATGACCAGTGCCTGGAGGGAGCTGTATCTCAGGACGTGCATCACTAGGACAGTTAGATCTGCTGGTGAGGTCTCAGCACTGATGCCATCACCTTTTTTTCTGGGCTCTCAGGAGGAGGAGGGACAATTCCTGGGTGTCCCTGCTATTCTGGCACAAGCGCCTTGCAACACCACTTGTGCTTACGAAACCCTGTTTTCTTGTTCGCTTCCATGAAAACACAATGACTGGAAACCACTGCTTCCCAGCCAGACCTGCTCATCGGAATCAAAAGCAATGCCATGCACTCTCTAGAGAGGACCAAGCTGCTCGTGTGGAATAAAAGAGACAAACGGTTCCAATAAAGAGCAAGTCGCAGCCTGACCCTGCTGAGAGAAGCCTCCTCTCCCAAAGGGTCCCTGGGTTTGCTCCAACTCATCTCTTTTCTCCATGGTAAATATTTAATGTGCTCTCCTCGGCAGCAGCACCTCACCTGCTGCTCACCTCTGGCAGCAGCGTCCATGTAGGAATTGGAGCACTTGTCAAAGCAAGGAGGGGGGTGGAAAGTTGGACAATGACCATGAGACCTCAGGAGACTCAAGGGAAGAGAAACCCAGACGCCAGCAGCCTTTGCTGCAGTGCTTGGGGCAGCTGGACTAAAATTTCAGCAGGAAGGGCCCAGGCTGATGCTGTCAGGTTGGGATTTATTGCAATCCCATCAAGATGGCCACAGTCAGACTGGGGAGAAAGAGCACATGAAACTATGAAAGACCTGGAATAAGGTGACCACAGCTTCAGCAACCTCACCTGCAAGCACACTTAACAGAGCTGTGTTAGTTCAACAGCCAAGAACGGAGTCTTCTTCACCTCAAGACTCAAAGGACGGCAGATCTGGACAACTCAAGGCAATGGGAATTTCATGACCAAGCCATGAGGAAAGCCTAGTAACCTTGCTGTGACCTGAAGAAAGCTGAACGAGCTCTGGAGCTCTCTGAACTCTTGGTGACACAGTTTTTGCAGTGACTGCACTGAGGCTTTCTGCATTGCTGAGGACACCACTTGCAAGTGTCCACTTGTCTGAGAACTAAAGGCTAAAGGCAGGGCCAGAGGGATAAGTGTGTCAAATCCCATGGGAGCCCACAGGGTCTAAGACACAGTAAGTGGACAGGCCACCTCAAACCTGTGGTGGGGATTGGGACCATCTGGAAGCACCTCAGTGCTGCATGGAAAATGGGGTTGGAGCACAGCCTGCTGCAGTGACAAGGCTGAGCCTGTCCTTGTGGAAGAGGAGGCTGAGAGGAGACCTCATTGCTCTCTACAACTCCCTGAAAGGCGGTTGTACAGAGGAGGGTAATGGCCTCTTCTCCCAAGTGACAGGGGACAGGACGAGAGGGAATGGCCTCAAGCTCCACCAGGGGAGCACCAGGATGGACATTAGGAAAAAAATTTTCACGGAAAGGGTCATTGGGCAGTGTCAGAGGCTGCCCAGGGAGGGGGTTGAGTCACCTTCCGTGGAGGGGTTTAAGGGACAGGTGGACAAGGTGCTGAGGGACATGGGTTAGTGTTTGATAGGAATGGTTGGATTCGATGATCCGGTGGGTCTCTTCCAACCTGGTTGTTCTATGATTCTACGTGGTGCAACACTGATCAGCACCACAACCAACTTAGACCATGGGGCAGACTTGCCAGAACATCCTACCAGAGAAGGAAGCAAAATTCTGTGGTTACAAAAGGAAGCTCCATGTGCTAAGACATGGTTTGAAACTGAATGGGGATGAGGCAAGATTGGACTTAGAAAGGAAATGTTTCATGCTGAGGGCAGGGAGGCCCTGGCCCAGGTTGCCCAGAGTAGGGGTGGCTGCCCCATCCCGGGAGGGGTTCAAGGGCAGGTTGGATGGGGCTTGGAGCCCCTGATCCAGTGGGAGGTGTCCCTGCCCACAGCAGGGGAGTGGAATTGGATGGTCTTTAAAATCCCGTCTGACACAAACCATTCCATGATTTTATGGCAGAATCCACATGACCAGGAGGGGACACAATGTGGACATGTACAAGTAGCAGAGAATATGCACTCTTAGCAGGTCATGATCCAAACCAACGTGTCACAGCAAGTCATAGAATCACAGAATCATGGAACAACCAGTTTGGAAGAATCACAACAATCATGGAACACTGGATCATTGAGTCCAACCATTCTTATCAAACACTAACCCATGTCCCTCAGCACCTCGGCCACCTGTCCCTTAAACCCCTCCAGGGAAGGTGACTCAACCCCCTCCCTGGGCAGCCTCTGACAGTACCCAATGATCCTTTCTGGGAAAGTCATGCCTTATATTCTGGCATTACAGGTCACCATCTTGATCCCTTCTTCCTCCAGGAGAGGAAAAAACAATCCAAAGACAGAGGTGGATTCATGTAGAGCACAGAAAGATTGGCAGCCAGAGGTGTTTAAGGCCAGGTTGGATGGGGCTTGGAGCAACTGGATCCAGTGAGAGGTGTCCCTGCCCATGGCAGAGCGGTGGAACTGGATGGGCTTTGAGGTCCCTTCCAACCCAAACCACTCTGTGGAATCACAATAAACGATGAAATGTCTCTATAAGCCTTTGAGCAAGCAACTTCACCTTTCACATGTAGACCAGGGATCATTCACCTTCCAAAGTGATTAGCCCAGAACAGCACATGATGTATAATTAGCCCGGCCGTGGGCTGGGGCTCGCACATCCGGGCTAAAATCCTGGCTGCGCGGCTGGGTTCTGCTGTCACCCGGGGAACAGCCTGTCCCCAGGAAGTTTTCTAGTTCGGTGACTGTGCAAAATAAATCAGCCAAGCTGGTGGCAGAGATTAGGGCCGGGCTCCAGCCCTTCCCCCAGCCCTTGTGCTGCTCTGTGACCCCCCTGGCTGCCCCTGTGTCCCAGCTGTCCCTGTGTGGGTCACCTTTGGGGGGAAGCAGGGAGGGACCAAATTCTTTTAGGAGAAGGGCATTCTAAGGCTGAGAGAGCTGGGGGTGTTTAGCCTGGAGAAGAGGAAGCTGAGGGGAGACCTCATTGCTCTCTCCAACCGCCTGAAAGGAGGTTGTAGAGAGGAGGGAGCTGGGCTCTTCCCCCAAGGGACAGGACGAGAGGGAATGGCCTCAAGCTCCACCAGGGGAGGGTCAGGCTGGACTTTAGGAAAAAATATTTCACAGAAAGGGTGATTGGGCAGTGGCAGAAGCTGCCCAGGGAGGGGGTTGATTCACCTTCCCTGGAGGGGTTTAAGGGACGGGTGGACAAGGTGCTGAGGGACATGGCTTAGTGTTTGATGGGAATGGTTGGACTTGATGGTCCAGTGGGTCTCTTCCAACCTTGTGATTCTATGATTCTATGATTCTAAGATTCTACACTGTGTCCCAGTGCCCAGTCTACCAGGGCTGAGCAATGGGACTGAGCAATGGGACTGCCCAACGAGCCTCTTCTCCTGCTTGCACCAGTGGTCCCTGGGGCAGCCCTTCCCAGCCCTGCTCGCTCTGAGACAATTATGTTTTTTAAACATAATTATCAATATTCATAGAATTGTGGAATGTTTTTGGTTTGGAAGGAACTTCAGAGCCCATTGAGTCCAATCCCTGCCATGGGCTGGGACACCTCCCACTGGATCAGGGGCTCCAAGCCCCATCCAACCTGCCCTTGAACCCCTCCAGGGATGGGGCAGTCACCACTGCTCTGGGCAACCTGGGCCAGGGCCTCCTCATCCTCACAGAAAAACATTTCTGCCTAAGATCTCATCTCAATCTCCCCTCTTGCAGCTCAAAAATATTCCCCTCATCCTCTCCCTGCCCTTCCTGATCCAGAGCCCCTCCCCAGCTCTCCTGGAGCCACTTTCAACATTGGAAGCTGCTCTAAGGTCTCCCTGCAGCCTTCTTATCTCAGTGTGTCCAGAGATGGGCAACAAGGCTGGGGAAGGGTATGGAAAACAAATCTTATGAGAGGCAGCTGACGGACCTGGTGCTGTTTAGGCTGGAGAAGAGGAGGCTGAGAGGAGACCTCATTGCTCTCTGCAGCTCCTGGAAAGGAGGTTGTGGTGAGGTGAGTGCTGGGCTCTCCTCCCAAGTAACTAATAATCAGACTAATCAGGAAATTGGCCTCAAGTTGCACCAGGGGAAGTTTGGAGTGGATATCAGGAACAACTTCTTTATGGAAAGAAGGGTGAAGCACTGACAGAGGCTGCCCAGGGCAGTGGTGCAGTCTCCATTCCTGAAAGGGGTTCAAAAAGTGTGTGGCTGTGGCTCTTGGGGACACGGTTTAGAAGGCACGGGGATTGGGCTTATGGTTGGACTGGATGAGCTGAGAGAGCTTTTCCAAGTTTAATGCTTCTATGACGTTCAGTTTTTCAATCTTCAACTAAAATTGTCCCTGCAGGAGCTGTAGCCCCTTCACTTTGGTCTGTGCCGAGGTTTTGCAGCTGGAAAAGCAATGCTGGGATGAACCAACCCCTCCTCACCACCTTCCCCACCACTGTCCCCAAGCTCTGGACCTGCTGCTGGCACAGGGAACATGCTCTGGCCAGAGTCCTCCAAGGGGGAATTTGGTAAAATTAATCTACCTGGCTGGCTGCTTTTCCCCAGCTTTGCAGAAGGATGGAGTTAAATGGGATGGATGTCAGAGGGGAAGAGCCCCCACACTCCTTAGTACAGGACACCCATGGCACTGAGCCCTCTCCTAACAGCAGAGCCACTGAATTCCAACCACCTCAGCTCACACAGTTTATGCTGATCTGTGTTTCATGAAACTGGTGAAGGGACTGGAGAACAGGCCTTATGAGGAACGGCTGAGAGAGCTGGGGGTGTTTATCCTGGAGAAGAGGAGGCTGAGGGGAGACCTCATTGCTCTCTGCAACTCCCTGAAAGGAGGTTGTAGAGAGGAGGGAGCTGGGCTCTTCTCCCAAGGGACAGGGGACAGGACAAGAGGGAATGGCCTCAAGGTCCACCAGAGGACCTTGTTCAGGCTGGACATTAGGGAAAAAAAAAATCACAGAAAGGGTCATTGGGCACTGTCAGAGGCTGCCCAGGGAGGGGGTTGAGTCACCTTCCCTGGAAGTGTTTAAGGGACGGGTGGATGAGGTGCCGAGGGACATGGTTTAGTGTTTGATAGGAATGGTTGGACTCGATGATCCGGTGGGTCTCTCTGGTTCTATTATTCTATGATTTTACTTCTTGAAGCCACCCAGGGCAGCATGGACTGAACAAGGGTGAAGGGGTTTGGGGCAGCAATAACCCCCAGTATCCCTGCCATCCCACTCAGCCTCTGGTGTGACCTGGGACAAAGCCCCCACTCATCACTTCGTGGTCCAAAGCCACCACATTCCAATCCAGAGCAGCCCTCTGGACTTGGGGGCAGATGCTCCTCACTTTCAGCCCCAAATCTATTCACCCTCCTGAGGCTCGGGCTCTTCTGGAGTCCATCACCACATTAAAACACTCTGTTATTGCTGTATATAGTTACACCAACTCCCCCTCCTCCAGCCCAGATTGCACCAACGAGAAAAGCAGCCCCTAATCTGGGAAGAGACAAACTATTTGCTTTTCCCCAGGGATGGAAATAAGTTCCTGAGAGGGACACATTGAAAAAAGACGGGATGACTCATTTCATCGCTGTGGAAGCTGTATTCAATCCCAAGCACCTCTAATTCCGATTAAAAGACGGGAGACCGAAAGCATAGGGGTTCAGGCAGCACAAAGCACAGGAGCTCATTTTCCTGGAGATGAAAGAGCCAAGAATTAATTCTCAGTACCACCTACTCCCCGAGGATGGGCTCAGTTGCCTTCAGCCCTCGCTCCTCGCAGCCAGGAGCTATTTTTTCCTGTTCTTGCTAGTGTCAATATGTTTCTTTAAATATCTTTTCAGAGAGGCTATATATATACAGCCCCACTCGGGTGCTTTGAAAGGAGACTCATTTCCTGTGTAAGAACTGAAGTTCTTGGCAAAGCTGCCGGCGGCTGCAGCATCCGAACCACAAAAATTGTTTTTTTCAGTAGGCAAATGGTATTTCCTTCACGGCTGCGAGCCGGGGCTGCTCTGAACCCAGCGGGGCTACTGGGGATGGGAGACCCAGTGCTGTATTTCCAGTTATATAAGAGAGAGGGGAAGGGGTTAACTGCAGGAACAGCAGCAGTCGGGCTGTAATGGTGCCCAAAGATCACAGAAACATTTGGTTGGAAAAGTCCTTCGAGATCATTGAGTCCAACTGTACCTGCCCACTGCTAAACCATCTCTGAGCATCTCATCCACCTGGTTTTTAAACCCCTCCAGGGATGGAGACTCTGCCAGTGCCTCTTTAGATAAAGAAATTTTTGCTGATATCCAGTCAAACCCTCCCCTGGAACAACTTGAGGTCATTACCTCTTGTCCTATCCCTTGTTACTTGAGAGAAGAGACCAGCACCCACCTCAGCACAAGCTCCTTTCAGATGGCTCAGCTCACGGCAGGGACCAGGGTGGTCACAGAGCTGCTTTTAACCTGCACTTGGCTGTGAAAAGTGTTGTTTGCCACATCAAAAGGTTTTACTAACCAGCTCGGGGGAGGAAAAAAAAGATATTGAACGATATCGAGCTGCTGGAGTGCGTCCAGAGAAGGGCAACGAGGCTGGGAAAAGTCTGGATAACAAGTCTTATGATGAGCGGCTGAGGGAACTGGGGTTGTTCAATCTGGAGAAGAGGAGGCTGAGCAGGAGACCTCATTGCTCTCTGCAGCTCCTGGAGAGGAGGTTGTGCTGAGGTGGGTGCTGGTGAAGGGGAAGCGTCCTCAGAGTCATAGCAGGACGTGTGGTGAGCTTCAGTCCTTGTTCCTGCCCCTGCGGCTGCTGGGTGGAAGGAAAGCAGTATGACTGTTGTCTTCTGAGTTTCAAAGACTCTCCTACATTTCCCCCTGCTCCAGTGCCCTGGCCATGCTTCATCAAGAGCCATCACACATCCTCTGTACCCTGCAGAAGTCCTCTACCCTGCTGACTCCACTTTCACCCTCAAGATCTTGGCTCATCCAGCTGTTGTTGGTCTTCACGAAACCAGCCAAGTGAGTCGGTGCAGAACAAGGCTCCCTGTGGCACCACCACAACATGACGTCCACTGAGGACAACTGCAGAGAGGAGGAGGGGAGGGAGGCCCAAGGATGGAAGATCCTAATGCACCAACCTGAGCGAGGTCTTCAGACCTTCCCTGTGGAGCTCTGACACCAGAACACGCTCCTCGATACAACAAAGAGAACTTGTAGGGGATGCAAATATCAAACTCAGATGCCATGTGAGATACAAAGATTTATCTCAATATCTGACAAAATTTTCAGTTTTGGTGCTTTTCTTTCTCCCTTTGCCCAGTCCAACGATTTATTCTACTGAGGCAACGTGAGGCTGTGAATCACATCAAGTGAAACAGCAGCAAAAGGGAGAGAGCTGTTGTGACACTCGTTCCTTCCATGGCAGTGATGATGCACTCGGTAAGGACAGCAGAACTGCAGGACTGAGTGTCCTTCTTGCTCAACTTCCCATGAAAACTATCAGCACTGATGGCAAAGGAAAAGGGAAGCCCGTGGGTGTGTGCCCAAAGCAGATGGCCCGAAGCTTGTGGTTCTCCCTGAGCAGCTCCTGCCCAAGGACACGTGCAGGAGCACAGCGCCGGGGACACCGCGTTGCAGCATCTCCTCGGGTTTCACACATTTGCATCACCAGGAAAACTGAGACACTCAGCCAACCGTGGGAGAAGAAAAGAGGCCACCGGGAAATGTATCCCCATTTGCTTCCAGATCAACAGATGGAACGGTTGGAGTTGATGATCCGGTGGGTCTCTTCCAACCTGGTTGTTCTATGATTCTATGATTCTGTGGGCAGATTGTGTAATGAGACGACCACCACAGAAGCATCCAACCACCCCACTACCAAAGCAGCATCCCACCGGGAGAATTCCCTGCCATCAACACAGCATCCCACTACCGTTGTCCAGCCACCTGAATGTGCCGTGACCAACAGTGTGTCCAACACCAGAACATCCCACTGCCAACAGTGTCCCACCACCACAACATCCTGCCAACAAAAGAGCATCACACCATCAGTTTCTCACCACCACCAAAGGCTCCCACCATCACAATCATAGAACAACCAGGTTGGAAGAGGCCCACTGGAGCATCGAGTCAAACCATTCCCATCAATCTCTAAACCATGTCCCTCAGCACCTCGTCTACCTGTGCCTTAAACCCCTCCAGGGAAGGTGACTCAACCACCTCCCTGGGCAGCCTCTGACAGTGCCCAGTGACTCTTTCTGTGAAAATTTCTTTCCTAATGTCCAGCCTAAACGTCCCCTGGTGGAGCTTGAGGCCATTCCCTCTCGTCCTGTCCCCTGTCCCTTGGGAGAAGAGCCCAGCTCCCTCCTCTCCACAACCTCCTTTCAGGTAGTTATAGAGAGCAATGAGGTCTCCCCTCAGCCTCCTCTTCTCCAGGATAAACACCCCCAGCTCTCTCAGCCTCTCCTTGTAATCCTTGTTCTCCAGCCCCTTCACCAGCTTCATTGCTCTTCTCTGGACTCTCTCCAGAGCCTCAACATCCTTCTTGTGCTGAGGGGCCCAGAACTGAACACAATATGTCCCACCACCAACACGATGGCTTCATAGGCCACCTTTGTTTGTCCAAGTCGAGCCACAAAACACACAAACAGGGTGGTCCCAAGCCCCAGCAGGTGTTATTCAGACTCAATGAAGACCCATTTTGATGCATTTTCTGCCTGCTTGGGGTCTGTTAGCCCAGAATAGTCTTTCAGGTGAATGTGCTACTGTCACAAGACAGGTAGATTTGGAGGTGAGGAGATTGAGATGAGATCTTAGGGAGAAATGTTTTGCTGTGAGGGTGGGGAGGCTCTGGCCCAGGTCGCTCAGAGCAGTGGTGGCTGCCCCATCCCTGGAGGGGTTCAAGGGCAGGTTGGATGGGGCTTGGAGCCCCTGATCCAGTGGGAGGTGTCCCTGCCGATGGCAGGGGTGGCACTGGATGGGCTTTATGGTCTCTTCCAACCCAACCTATTCCATGATTCTATGCATCCCTATATTTTAAAGGCCATTTAACAGATTCAACTTTTCCTAAGAAGAGTCACTTTCAAAAAAGAAAACTCCCAAATACCCAAACCCCACAAACTTTCTATAAAAAAAAACTCAGAAAGAAGAAGTTTGACAGAAACTGCGGATGACCAATGTGTGGCAGAACTGAGGGGTGGACGACAAGTTCCCGAAACCACAGAGAGAGAGAAATGATGCAAAATAAGTGGGGTGAAGAATAGAAGAGTAAGAAAGGAAATTACACATAGTTGAGCCCACAGAAGGACAAGAAGACAGGTGGAGACTGAGCTCTAAGAACACATAGAATCATAGAACAACCAGGTTGGAAGAGACCCACCAGATCATTGAGACCAACCATTCCTATCAAACACTAACCCACGTCCCTCAGCACCTCATCCACCCGTCCCTTAAACCCCTCCAGGGAAGGTGAATCAACTCCCTCCCCGGGCAGCCTATTCCAATGCCCAATGACTCTTTCTGGGAAAATTTTTTTCCTGATGTCCAGCCTGACCCTCCTCTGGTGGAACTTCAGGCCATTCCCTCTTATCCTGTCCCCTGTCCCTTAGGAGAAGAGCCCAGCTCCCTCCTCTCTACAATCTCCTTTCAGGTAGCTATAGAGAGCAATATAAAGAGCTATAGAGACATGTGGTGTCGTTCGCGCATCAGGTAAGGATGGTTAAATCCAGAGATTAGGAACATGGCAGGTGGTATGAAGGCTCATGATGCTGCCGCTGTGATGCTGAGTGCCGTGTGTGCCGCTCCTGCAACGCAGCCGGCTGCCTGCTCTGGGTCTGCCCTTCCCAAGGGAGCAGCAGCTCCTGGGGAGCATGAGGAACCTCGAGGGATGCCATGGATCCTTGGGGATCCCATGGGACCTTTGGGGATGGCATGGATTTGGGGATGGCATGGGACCTTTGGGGATGCCATGGATCCTTGCAGATGCTGTGGGGTCCTTTGCTGACACACAAGACCTGACGGCCAATTGCACACATAAACCAGTCCCAATTCCACCTCTAGTGCAGTAAATAATTGATTTTAAGGTAATTTGAGCAAGGAATGTAAGAAGACTCCTCGGGCAGAATCTCACATGCAATCTCACATCCAACCTTAGATCCTCAGGTTTCTCTTTCTGCAAAACAACCAAACAACCCTTAAAGTTGATCCCTAATTGCATCACGGAGCCATTACCCTTGAGCCATTCCCAATCCGGTCTCATCCAGGCCCTGCTCTGGCCCGACATGCTTCTGGAGCAGCTGATCCCACTGTCCAACTCCTCTGCCCCTCTCCTGCCTCGGTTTCCCTTCCTCTCCCACGGGAGGGCAGGATGGCACCGCTCTGCCTTGATTTTCCATTGCTGGGCATGGAGATGGAACAAGCTCTCTGCAGCTCCTCCTGCTGCCACCCTCCCCACGGCTTGTCCGGGCATTGTCCAAGCTGCTTCCAAACATGCCCTTTCCCCAAACTGTCAGCCTTTCACCCCAAAGCATGTCTGCATCAAGTAGAGAAAGGGTGGAGAGGGCACTGGTCTGGGCACAACACTTGGCTGTGGACACACTTGGAGGCCAAACCCTGCTGGTAACCACAGCCAGCCCAGAGGAGCCCCACGGTCAAGGCCAGAGGGGAGTCCCCATCCCAGGCATGACTCCTTCAGCCTCACATTGCAAGGGAACAGCTCAGCTGCAGCCTGGGGGACCCAAGTAAGCAGGGGGAGCCTGGAAGGGGGTATCCCCTGCTCTCCACAGGACCCAAAGAATCATAGAATCACTAAACTGGAAAAGACCCACTGGGTCATTGAGTCCAACCATTCCTATCGATCACTAAACAGTGTCCCTCTGCACCTCATCCACTTGTCCTTTAAACTCCTCCAGGAAAGGGGACTCAACCCCTCACTGAGCAGCCTCTGACACTGCCCAATCACCCTTTCTGGGAAAAATTTTTTCCTAATGTCCAGCCTGGTGCTCCCCTGGTGGAGCTTGAGGCCATTCCCTCTCGTCCTGTCCCTTGGGAGAAGAGCCCAGCTCCCTCCTCTCTACAACCTCCTTTCAGGGAGTTGCAGAGAGCAATGAGGTCTCCCCTCAGCCTCCTCTTCTCTAGGCTAAACACCCCCAGCTCTCTCAGCCGCTCCTCATAGGGCCTGTTCTCCAGCCCCTTCACCAGCTTCGTTGCTCTTCTCTGGACTCACTCCAGAGCCTCAACATCCTTCTTGTGCTGAGGGGACCCACAACTGAACACAGGATTTGAGAAGCGGCCTCACCAGTGCTGAGTCCAGAGGGAGAAGAACCTCCCTGGCCCCGCTGGTCACACCATTTCTGATCCAAGCCAAGATGCCATTGGTCTTCTTGGCCACCTGGGCAACTGCTGCCTCATGGTCAGTCGCTGTCAACCAACACCCCCAGGTCCTTATCCGGGCAGTTTCCAGCCAGACTTCTCCTAGTTTGGAGCTGCTCAGGGTTGTTGTGCCCCAAGTGCAGGATCTGCCATTTGGCCATGTTAAACCTCCTGCCATTGGTCTCAGCCCAAGGATCCAGTCTGTTCAGATCCCTTTGGAGTCTCCCGACCCTCCAGCAGATCCACACCACTGACACCCAGCTTAGCATCCATGCCCTCCTGGGTTGGGGAACAAGGTGGCCACAGCTTGGAAGACCCAGGGCAGCACTGAGGAACCTGGAGATGTCCTATCCCCTGCCCTCCATGGGGATCCGTTGGCTGGGGAATGTCCCACACACAGCCAAGGTGGCAGGGGGCAGTGAGGGGGAGTCTGGGGGGACCCCGCCTACCCACAGAGCCCCGCCCACAACCATTCCACAAGCAGGGAGGCCCCACCCACCAGGACAACCACACCCCATCAGCCCCGCCCATGCAAACGAGGCCACGCCCCCCCGCCCCCCCAGTTCTTCCAACACCACCGAACCCGCCAGCTTGGGCTCAGCCCCGCCCACAGCACCAATTCCATCCAATAAAATCACTCCCAAGTCCTGGTGGGCCCCGCCCACAGGGCTCACCCTGTTCAGCCCCGCCCATAAGCCATAGCCCCGCCCACGAGGCCAACTCCACCCAATGAAACGACTCTAAGTACACGTTGGGCTCTTCTCGCTCTCAGGCCCCGCCTACCTGGAAGAGCTCCGCCCACACGACGCACCCAGACAGGCCTTGCCAGCCCGAACAAGCCCCGCCCCCGCCAATAGCCCCGCCCACGAGGCCAGCTCCATCCAATGAGAAGAGCTCAATGTACCTGGTGGCTCCGCCCCTGCCCTCCCCCCCACCTTTCCCGCGGTGCCGTCCGCTACCTGGGCTCGCTCGAAGCCCTCCCGCTCCGCCTCGCCGCCGCCGCCTCCTGCCCGCCGCCCGAGCACCTTGGGCAGCGGGTTGGCCACCTGCTTCATGGAGCTGCTCACTCGGTCCATGGCGCCGCCGCTCCGGCCCCGCCGCTCCCTCGGCCGGCGCTATGCACGGCACCGCCGGCCGGGCCGCGCGCCATTGGCCCGTCCCCCTCACCGCTAGGCCCCGCCCCCCGTACAGCCTATGCTCCCATTGGCCGCCACTCTCCCGAACCGCTCTCTCATTGGCCCGCGCGGAGGACCCTCACCATTAGCCCCGCCCCGCGGCGCGCGCAGTACCGCCCCTGGGCCGCTGCTCGCTGCTGATTGGTCGCGGGTCGCGCCGCTCCACCCCGGTTGCCCCGCCCCCTGGCGCCCCCTGGCGGGGCCGAGCGACCCCGGGGTCCCCGGCCCAATCAGAGAATCAGAGTCGCTAGGTTGGAAAGGAGCCAACGGATCGTCGAGTCCAACCATTCCCATCAATCACTAAACCACGTCCCTCAGCACCTCACCCACCCGTCCCTTAAACACCTCCAGGGAAGGGGACTCAACCCCCTCCCAGGGCAGCCTCTGCCACTGCTACTGCCCAGTGATCCTTTCCATTAAAAATATTTTATTCCTAACGTCCAGCTTGACCCTCCCCTGGCAGAGCTTGAGGCCATTCCCTCTCGTCCTGTCCCCTGTCCCTTGGCAGAAGAGCCCAGCTCCCTCCTCTCCACAACCTCCTTTCAGGGACTTGTATAGAGCAATGAGGTCTCCCCTCAGCCTCCTCTTCTCTAGGATAAACACCCCCAGCTCTCCCTGGACCCTGCAGGTCCCAGCACACCCTCCCCATCCTGCATGGCCTCGTCTGGGATGAGCTGCACACCCAGCATCCCGGGTGCAGTGGCCTGTGGGGGGTGGGGGGGGGCTATTCAGGGCTTCCCCGCGCTCCCCTGGGTCAGGAAGAGCAGCCAGGGGTGTTCAGGGCTTCCCATTCTGTCTTGGATCAGGGAGGAGCTGCGAGGGGGATTCAGATCCTCCCTGTCCTGCTCGGAGCCAGGGAGGATCAAGCGGCAGGATTCAGGGCTTCCCTGTGCTTTTTGGGGCCAGGGAGGAGTGGGCAGGGGGATTCAGGGCTTCTCCATGCCCCTTGGGGCTAGGGGAAGTGAGCAGGGGGATTGGTGGGAATGGTTGGATTCAACGATCCAGTGAGTCTCTTCCAACCTGGTGATTCTATGATTCAGGTTTTTGCTTCCCTGAGGACCTGGGGAATCTGATGGCCAAGATGCTGTTCTGCACAGGGTGATCCAGGCTCATGTCTCTTGTCCCTTCACTCATGAGATATTTGTACCTGTTTTGTGCCTTCTGTCACCCCAGTGAATTGCTGGGCCGTGTCTGGCTCCTGTGGTTTTGACCTGGAATCCCGTCCCCAGCTGGGTGTGAATTTCCCACTGGGACCTTTGCCAGAACTGGAACATTGCTGCAAAATGTGGACAAATCAGTATTTCAGCAGAGACTGCAAGCTCTGCCTGCTCCCCACTTAATCCCCAGTGATGGCCCAGGGGGCTGGGCTGTGGCTGTGCCAGCAGGACTCCTCCATCCCCAAAAGCAGCTCACACGCAGTCAGGGTCTTCGCTTCAGGTAGGGAATATCAATGAAAACCCACCACGTCTGCTGCTGCCGGGGGCGATGGGGCAATCTGGGAACATCTCTTTAGGATGTGGTTTGCCAGGAGCTCTTGTGTAAGCAATCTCCCTGTATAACTCACTCGTGTGCCTCAGTTTTCAGCTGCAACGATTGCCACACAAGGACCCTCCGGTAGCTGCCCAGCAGGATGTGTGACCAGGCTCTTCGCCTGATGGACTCACTCAGATCCGCTCTTTGGGTATCGGATTCACAGCTGATGGGAAATGGTCTACCCTATGCAGCAAGGCCATGTCCTCCCACCCTGGCTCGTCTCGCCTCCCTGTCTGCCCTCTCTCTAATGTGCTTTCTGGAAAGCTGCCTCCTTCCTTGGGGCTGGTCCCAGAGGAGGTTTAATGGGTTTAATTCAGCTGCTGTTGTGGTGAGGTGATAAATAATTGAAGAAATGAAGTCATTGCCGAATAGAGATGAAGGAAACCAAGAACAGAGCAAGGCATTTGACAAAGGACAGCAAGGTCTTTGCGATCTACCTACCCTCCTACCCATTGCCTGGCTAAAAGCATCCTGGTCCTGTGTGACCTCTCCAGAGTGAGGGCCTGGATCTAGGAGGGCTGGTCTTCAACTCCAAGCGAGAGACCATGAGGCGTATGTTATTGGCTCCCTCTTACGGAAGAGCAGAGTCACATCCTTCCATGACCAGGGCCGAGTGCTCATTCTGGGACCTGGTCTGGCCAACTGGGAGGCTGCAGCCAGGGCAGGAGCAGAGGAAGGTGGATGGAACAGACTGTATCTACCTGCTGCTCCTGCTGCTCCTGCTGCCTCCAGGCTGGGCTGTCCAAGATGGAGCCAGGAGCCAGGCCATGGGGAGCTGCTCAGACCACTCCGGGCTGGCCCAGTCCACCCAGTGGCTCTGCTGGAATTGCTCTGGGGCTCTGGCCTAGGCTTGACTGCTCTGCAGGGGTTTGGGAAGCTGCTTGCTGGTGGGAGGGGGTGCCTGGCTTTTAGGCAGGTTGAGAGCTGCTCTGGAAGTGGGGGAGGCACAGGGCTGTTCCTGTGTGTGAGCTGTTCCCCTGCCTCAGGTTCCATGGGGAGGTGATGGAGAAGGACAGAAGAAAGGTGGGTTGGGCACTCCTCTTACCCAGTAGATCCTTACTGAAAGCCGTGGCTGGGTTTCATCTGCTTGGTTGCTCTGTGCTCTTCTCACTCCTGTCCAAAAGGCTGAGCTGTAGCCTGGAGGCAGAGTGATGGGAGAGCTTGGCACGGGGGTGTCTGACTTGTGTGGGGACGGAAACTGGCTTCCCCAATGCCACCCACCCTAGTGGAGCTGCTTTCATGTTTCTGGACAGCAGACCCTGGGTTTGGGCTGTGGAGCATGGTCACCTTTCTTGCTTTCAATAAGAGGGTTGTCTGCACCCAAATATCTTCTGCAGAATGGAGACTATGGCTCTGGTGTCTGCTAGGACATGGAGAGGATGGTGTGTCCCCTCTGTGCTTCCCTTCGGCAGCCTAATGCTCAGCAGTGAGTGACACCCATCAAGTGCTGCCTCAGGTGGGGCAGTAGGGACTGGAGCTGGTCCTCCTCCCCATTGCAGAGTCCCACAGGGCAGCTTCCCCTTGCTCCTCGCTTGTTCCAAGGCTCCTGCTGCTCCCTCTCTGCCAGGACATTGCTTCTCAGGTTGATCTCAACCCAAAGGACCTGCAAGCAAAGGGGAAGGAGGAATGGCAGAAGGGACTGCAGAGGCTGTGGGTCCTGGCTGGGGTGAGGGATGCTCTTCTCCCAGGGGCTGGGAGCTGGAAGCTCCCTTTACAAACGCACTTCCCAGCCAGAGCTGGGAGAGTCCTAGGGTGCTGCAGCAATGCTCCTCACCCTCCCGTGGCCTCGCCCAGGCTCAGGGAGAGCACAGATGCCCCTTGTTTCTGCAAGAACATAGAGGCACAGAGAGCACCACAGTCCTTCCTCTGTTATCCCGCTGGCTGCGCTGGCGCAGGCGGGCACAGGGCTCTCTTTTTCCTCACTTGGGGGGAGCTCCAAAATGGATCCTTTTCAGTCACCCCTTTAGACACCCCAAGACCAAGACACAATCTCCTGAGCCCAGCAGAGGACAATCTGTGCCTCGAGGGCACAGCTCCTGGAAAGCCATGCAGCAGCAGGGCGGTGGCTGTGATGAGCCTTCCACAAATTCAACCCTGTAACCACAAATTCAACACTGCCCTGATGTCAGGGCTGTTCGCTCAGACCCTGGGGGCAAAACTTACTTAAAGGGGATCTACGGGAAAGCTGGGGAGGGACTCTTGATCAGGGAGTGCAGGGAGCAGACAAGGGGGAACAGTTTTGAGCTGCAAGAGGGGAGATTGAGATGAGATCTTAGGCAGAAATGTTTTGCTGTGAGGGCGATGAGGCCCTGGAACAGGTTGCCCAGAGCAGGGGTGGCTGCCCCATCTCTGGAGGGGTTCAAGGGCAGGTTGGATGAGGCTTGGAGCCCCTGATCCAGCGGGAGGTGTCCCTGCCCATGGCAGAGGTGGGACTGGATGGACTTTGAGGTCCCTTCCGACCAGAACCATTCTATGATTCTTAAGTGCCCACCTGGTGCAGGGAGAAGACAGGCTCTCGAGTGCAGAGTGCTGGTCCAGCCACGGCAGGAGGGTCCTTGGTAGAGCAAAGAACACGTTGGGCAGCAAAGCACCAAGAGAAGCTTGTAGGGGGTGTGTGTTTCACCTTTCGACCTCATTTGTTGGACCACTCTGAGCAAACCAGCTGATGTGAGTCCTCGTCTGCCTCTGCTGGCAAAGAGCCCCTAATCTGCTACATGGAGTCATCAGTGGCCAAGGGAAGGGACAGGCCTGCTACAAGAGGGCCGGTTCCCATCAGGGAGACCACAAGAGCCAGAGCAGCTGCTTGAAAGGGCCCAGGGAGAGGGTTTTGAAGAGGAAGGCTCAGCTAAGGAGCATGAGGGCTCCACGGGGCCCTTGCCTCTGTCCTGGTGTGTTCTCTGCACCAAAGCCTCAGCAACTGTCTCTGCTTGTCAAGAAATTCAAAAGCAAAGCCGAGCATAGTTCCCAGCTGGATCTACAGGACAGGACCTCAGCCCATCTGTGGGCTGCATTGCTGCTGGGGTGAGAAACTTGCTCCAGAGAGCTGGGGGTGTTTAGCCTGGAGAAGAGGAGGCTGAGAGAGACTTCATTGTTCTCTCCAACTATCTGAGAGGAGGTGGTGGAGAGGAGGGAACTGGGCTCTTCTCCCAGGGGACAGGACGAGAGGGAATGGCCTCAAGGGAATGGCCTCAAGCTCCGCCAGGGGAGGTTCAGGCTGGACATTAGGAAAAAAAAAATTCACAGAAAGGGTCATCGGGCACTGTCAGAGGCTGCCCAGGGAGGGGGTTGAGTCACCTTCCCTGGAGGTGTTTAAGGGACGGGTGGAGGAGGTGCTGAGGGACATAGTTTAGTGTTGGTAGGAATGGTTGGACGTGATGATCCGGTGGGCCTCTTCCAACCTGGTTGTTCTATGATTCTGTTTCCCTGGAGCTGGGAAGTGTTTGCCACCTGCTGGAGAGCTTCCCCACTGCATGGGCTGCAGGTGCAGCTGGAGTCCAGCACACAGCTCTGGGCTGACCACCTGGCTGCCCTACCAGGAGCACTTGGAGGGAGGTCTGCAGGGGGAAGAAATAATTTACCAGTTACACCCTCTCAAGAAGATTTGGACTAGTTTTTTTTTGTTTGGAACTGGTAAGATTCTCTAGGGCATGACTAGATGGTAACAAGGGATTTATCAGTGGTTCATGGGCAGGTTGATGAGTATGGGTTCTCCAGCAAGTTTTTGAGACATATGACCAACTTAAGAGGAAACTTTTTGCCTCATTTCAGTGGGAGTGTAGAAGGGAACTTCTATGAGCAGAGAGTGAAAGAGCTCATGGTTCTTCAGAGGAGAAGGAGGAAGAACAGAAACTCAAGGAATTTCAAGTGCAAAACTTCTAATAAACTTGGGGATCTGCATTGTGTGATCTCAGGGGAACCAACTAAAGACAAAATGGCTTGGGGCAGGCTAGTGTTTTCTTGGACAAAAGGTATGGAAGACAATGGCTCAAATGATCCTAATGTAGGATCACAGGCAGGAACTGCAGAAGAAGACTAGGCTGCACCTGCCTGCCAGGAGAGATGCAAGAGGGGAGATTGAGATAAGATCTGAGGGAGAAATGTTTTACTGTGAGGGTGAGGAGGCCCTGGCCCAGGTTGCCCAGAGCAGGGGTGGCTGCCCCATCCCTGGAGGGGTTCCAGGCCAAGTTGGATGGGGCTTGGAGCCCCTGATGCAGTGGGAGGTGTCCCTGCCCATGGCAAGTGGAACTGGATAGGCTTTGAGGTCCTTTCTGACCCAAACCATTCTGTGGTTCTATGACTCATAGATGTCAGAGGTACCTCCAGCTAAAGACAACAGGAGGCAGCCTCTGCAAGTACAAAGTGTCCTGTCATGCAAGTGCTGGGAAATGCCACATCCGTGATGTCTCAAATCTGGCACGCAAATGGTTTTGTTCTTAGTTTCTCTGAATCTTCGCGTCTGTAACTGAAGCAGTCATACTGAGCTGTAGCTACTGAGCAGACCCAGCTCTGCCCCAGGCAGGTTGGTGCTCAGTGCTGAGGGCATCTTCAGGGAAACAAGAGTGTGTGTGGCTGCAATTTGGCAAAGGCAGCCTGTGCCTGTCCTTGGAAGGACCACCTAATTTCTGCGAAGTCCATCCTGACATGACACCCGAACACCTCCCACTCCTTGGGCTCTTGGTCCAAAAGTGGGGCTTGTCTAGGGGTCCCAAATTTCTCTAGGAATATTGCACCAGCTGCAGCAATGTCCTTCTGCCTCGCCGTGCCTAGGAACGGCTGGTGTCTTCCTGCTGACATTTACCAGAAATATTTTTGTGGAGGCACATCCTAGGATGTAAATGTCAGTCCAGGGATTTCAATGCAGTTTCACAAGCTACAGTATAGATCATGCAGTCCTGTAGGATCCAGCTCTTCTGGGGAATCAAATATGAGCAGTCTCAGAGGATGCAGACTAAGGGTCCATCTCGCTCAATGATCAAGTGTCCAGATGTGGCCTCAACAAATCCCTTGAAGAGAAAGGCAACTATTTGTGGTGCCTGCCTCGAGTGCACTCCCAACCTCCAACCATTCCCAGTCTACAAATCTCCTTGAACTTATTTCTTAGGAATCCAAACCCTGGCTCAGACACTCCCTTGTGATTGCTGTGTCCACTGGCAAGGAGCTCCTTGTATTGTTTTCGGCTACAAATGGGGAGATTGAGGTGAGATCTTAGGCAGAAATGTTTTGCTGTGAGGGTGGGGAGGCCCTGGCCCAGGTTGCCCAGAGCAGTGGTGGCTGCCCCATCCCTGGAGAGGTTCAAGGGCAGGTTGGATGGGGCTTGGAGCCCCTGATCCAGTGGGAGGTGTCCCTGCTCGTGGCAGGGGTGGCACTGGATGGGCTTAAGATCCTTTCCAACCCAACATATTCTGTCACATGAAAAGTTCCCATCTTCTGTTCTTTTTGAACCTGGCCCTTGGCAGCTTTGCATTTGATGATCCATGTTTCTTGCTCTGTGAGAGACATTAAATAATAACTATTTGACCCTCTTTGTCAGCCACTCATAATTTTGTAGACTTCAATTCCCATGCTGGAAAATCTCTGTTTGTTTGTCTTGCAGCTGCAGTACCCTGTGATCACTGACCTCATGGCCTTCAACCCCTCCAGGGATGGGGCAGCCACCACTGCTCTGGGCAACCTGGGCCAGGGCCTCCTCACCCTCACAGAAAATCACTTCTGCCTAAGATCTCATCTCAATCTCCCCTCTTGCAGCTCAAAACTGTTACCCTTGCCCTGTCCCTGCCCTCCCTGATCCAGAGCCCCTCCACAGCTTTCCTGGAGACCCTTTCAGCACTGGAAGCTGCTCTAAGGTCTCCCCACAGTCTTCTCTTCTCCAGGCTGAACAACCCCAACTCTCTCAGCCTGGCCTCATACAGGAGGTTCTCCAGCCCTCACATCATCTCCATGACCTCCTCCAACAGCTCCATGTCCTCCCTGTGCTGAGGACTCCAGAACTGGACTCAGGGCTCCAGGTGGGTCTCACAGAGCGGAGCAGAGGGGCAGAATCCCCTCCCTCCTTGCTGGTCCCTCTGCTCTGGATGCAGCCCAGGACACGGTTGGTTTCTGGGCTGGGAGCTCACATTGCTGACTCATGTTGAGCCCAGTCACTCTCCCAGTCATTCTCTGTTTCCAGCTTGTTTTCTCCCAATCAAGACTTGAGTTTCCCACATTAGCAATGTGGCAGCTCCCAGGAACACTGTGAGAATGCCGTCCCCTAGATGTGACTCCAACCTAAGAGTGTGTGTGGTGGAGCAGGCTGCCTTTAAGCTAAGAAAAGACTTCCTCCTGCATCCCAAATCTGTTCTGGTGGTGAATCCAAAGATACCATGTGTGGTTTCTATCGAAAGCTGAAATGCACCATAAGGCAGAGGCTTTACAGATGCCATAAATAGCTTCTGTTTAGGATGGATGATATGGAGGAGGCTTTAGAAATCAAAATATTTAGAGATTTACATTATTTGTCTTGGCAGGAAAGAGCAGCCAAGACTGAAATACAAAATCTTTGTTCGAGGAAGGAACAGAATTGAGAAAAACAGTGAACAGGGGGAGCAACAGAGGTGTCAAAACGTCCAAGAATTCCTTTTGCAATGAATGGAAGCAGGAAACACAGCCTGGTGTGTCTGAAAGGAGGGAGAATTCACTGAAAATGTCTAGACGTGCTTATATTCCTGATAGAAAACATTGATTTTTCAGAATGAGGCTTGACATTTCCCTCAAAGCCATATTTGAATATTGCAAGAACATCCAGAACATTCAGCTCGAAAGCAGCTCCAAGCTTCACTTGTGTTGGTGTGAACTGCATCAGCGAGCACGGCTCCAGCTCATTCCCCAGCCTCTCTTCCTCCTCTCAGTTTTATTCTAGTCCCTGAGTGATGTGTAATAGGAATGTTAACATCGGTCAGAATGAGGAACCATAGAATCACACAATGGTTTGGGTTGGAAGGGACCTCAAAGCCCACTCAGTCCCTCCCCTGCCGTGGGCAGGGACACCTCCCTCTGGATCAGGGACTCAGGCACTAACTCCAGGGAGAGTGTGTTCACCCACAGACGCTGACTGAGCTTCCTGTTAAGAATAACTACAGCAAAAATTCTTGACCTGCAATTTTAGAAATGTGTTTTCTCAACAACTATGAACGTCTTTCTCTTTCAGATCTGTGGAAGAAGTTTTGTCATCTTAGGGGGATGCCAGTAGTGGTCTGTGTCTTTCTAAGAACTGAGCAGAATGTTCTTTTGGGTCCTTATTGCCACTTCTGCCTTCTGCTGACCATTAGGGGAAAGTGGTAGCCAGACACCATCTCTAACGTAATCTTTCTGTGTCTTCCTCAACCCTGGAAGTCTGGGATTGTTGCTGCTTTCAGATAACGTTGCTTTTGTATGGAGCCTGCAAACCCACCTTAGAATGATGGAAGGGTTCAGGTTGGAAAGGTAACTCAAAGCCATCCAGTTCCAACACCCAAACGTGGGCAGGGACACCTCCCACTGGATGAGGGGCTCCAAGCCCCATCCAACCTGGCCTTGAACCCCTCCAGGGATGGAACAGCCACCCCTGCTCTGGGCAACCTGTGCCAAGGGCCAGCAAAACATTTCTGCCCAAGATCTCATCTCAATCTCCCCTCTTGCAGCTTAATACCTGTAGGCAATGGATGGAGGACAACCATGACTCACACATAGTTGTGTTTCCTAGAACATCTGCATCACAGACAAAGTGGGGACACTTCACTTCTCTCACAGTGACTGGAACAAGGAGAGTTTACAATTCGGGCAGCTCTCGCAGCTTTGTGCCCAGAGGGTTGGTGAGGTCTGTTGGAGCCGTGTCCTGCCCTGCTCACAGCATTGTCCCAAGGAGACACAGCTTTCTTCATAGAATCATAGAATCACCAGGTTGGAAGAGACCCTTTGGATCATTGAGTCCAACCATTCCCATCAAACACTAACCCGTGTTGCTCAGCACCTCAGCCACCCGTCCCTTAAACCCCTTCAGGGAAGGTGGCTCAACCCACTCCCTGGGCAACCTCTGACAGTGCCCAACCACCCTTTCTGGGAAAAACCGCCTCCTGATGTCCAACCTGACCCTCCCCTGGAGGAGCTTGAGGCCATTCCCTCTTGTCCTGTCCCCTGTCACCTGAGAGAAGAGCCCAGCTCCCTCCTCTCCACAACCTCCTTTCAGGGAGTTGCAGAGAGCAATGAGGTCTCCCCTCAGCCTCCTCTTCTCCAGGAGAAACACCCCCAGCTCTCTCAGCCATTCCTCATAGGGCCTGTTCTCCAGCCCCTTCATCAGCTTTGTTGCTCTTCTCTGGACTCGCTCCAGAGCCTCAACATCTTTCTTGTGCTGAGGGGCCCACAACTGAACACAGGATTTGAGGAGCAGTCTCACCAGTGCCAAGTCCAAAGGGAGCAGAACCTCCCTGGCCCTGCTGGTCACACCATTTCTGATCCAAGCCAAGATGCCATTGACCTTCTTGACCACCTGGGCCACTGTTACCTCATGGTCAGTCACTGTCAACCAACACCCCCAGGTCCTTCTCCTCCAGGCAGCTTTCTAGACAGACTTCTCCTAGTTTGGAGCTGCTCAGGGTTGTTGTGCCCCAAGTGCAGGATCTGCTATTTGACCTTGTTAAACCTCCTGCCATTGGTCTCAGCCCATGGATCCAGCCTGTTCAGATCCCTTTGGAGCCTCCCGACCCTCCAGCAGATCAACACTTCCACCCAGCTTAATGTCATCTGCAAACTTGCTAAGGGTACCCTCAATGCCTTCATCCAGGTCATTGATGAAGACATTGACCAGGGCTGGACCCAGCACTGAGCCCTGGGGACACCACTTGTCACTGGCCTCCAGCTGGAGTTAACTCCATTTCTCACCACTCTCTGGGCCCTCCAGCCAACCAGTTTTCAACCCAGGAGACTATGTGCCTATCCAGGCCAGAGGCTGACAGTTTCCATAGTTTCATGGCACCCAACAGGCCATCAGTGGGTAAGCATGCAGACCAGAGAGTAGGATGTGTTGCCACATCATGTCTCAGTCCTTTTCTGTTCTTGAATATTGCTTGCAGTGAGTCATTATTCAAGAAATATTTAGCCAATGCCCTGAGGCACATGATGCACCTGCCCATTGGCAAAGCTGATAGAGGTTGTTGAAGAGGCCAAACTGGATGGAAGGAAGAGGCAGTTGGATGGGTCCAAGAGACAGTTTCGATACTCATGACATTTAGATGAGCTCTTAGGCAGAAATGTTTTGCTGTGAGGGTGGGGAGGCCCTGGCCCAGGTTACCCAGAGCAGGGGTGGCTGCCCCATCCCTGGAGGGGTTCAAGGGCAGGTTGGATGGGGCTTGGAGCCCCTGATCCAGTGGGAGGTGTCCCTGCCCATGGCAGGGGTGGCACTGGATGGGCTTTGAGATCCCTTCCTACCCAAACCATTCTATGATTCTATGTGACCCTAGGCAAGAGAACGTTTTAGTAATCATCTGAGTTGTTCCTTCTAGGTTTTCTGCAGAGTCCTTTGTTCACGGGAAAGGAAAAGAGAAGTCACATCCTGTTCTATGTAATTATATCATTATATAATATGTCGTGTCGGGGCACTTCCCTCCACGGAACTGGATGGCACCCCTGGCACTGCGCTTTTTCCATCGTATTGCGCTGTGTGGCAATGTTTCCGGTGCGTTTCCATCCTCACTCGCTGTCTCTATAAAGCAGGCTGAACCCTGGGATCTTGTGTCAAGCACAGCATAAGGTGTGGGCCACTCTGCAGCAGCCCAGCCTCACTTCTGCACTTTATCTCCTCCCAGCAGGACCATGAAGACCTCCACAGCTGCCCTTGCCATCCTTTTTGTGGCTGTCCTCTGCTATCAGGTCTCGTCTTCTCCAAGTGAGTCCCAACTCTCTTTTCTGAGTGCCTCTCTCCTCTTTCTTTGTGCTGTAGTAATGTGTGGCAACTCTTTCCCCTGAACATTTGCTGTGAGAAAGGAGAATCATGTCTTGCTGCTACTTTTTGGAATGCTGAGGGTGGGACGGATGGGAGCCCACGGTGGAAGCAGCCGCTCTTTTAATGGGCATCTTCTGGTCTTCTAACCATGCTTCTCCTCACTGGCACTTTTCCTGGTCTGGTTTAATCAGAAAACTTAACTTCTTTTCCAGGTTCTGTGAACTTATCTGGTCCCTGCTGTTTCAACTACAACCCCAGACCGTTACCCCCGAGCAAAGTGGAAATGTACCAGTACGTGGGCAGCCACTGCCCCGAGACAGCTGTCATGTGAGTAGATCTCCTGCCCAAATCCTGGGGGATCCTGCTCCACTGAGGGGAGGCAGTACCAGGAAATCCCACATCTCACTCCTTCCTGGCAGGTGAAAGTGCCAGACTGGGCTCTCCCGTGTTAGGAGAACAGCCTGGAAACACCTCAGAGGCCAATCCTACTTCCCAAACAGCCAATTGCTGATCATCCCGATTAGATTTGAACCAAAAGAGCTTCTGCTGGTCACTCTCTCTTCCCCAGAGAGCAGGACCCAGGCAGGACGTAGCAGGATGCCTGTAATGACATCAAGCCAAGCTTCCGCTCCATATTTCCCTGGGACTGTTTGGCACCTATGGAAGTGTCTGGTTTGGTGGAGTTCACTGGTGCTGAGGTCCCTCCAACTGGATTTCTTTTCCAGATTCACCACCTTCGCAGGCAGATTGGTTTGTGGTAAACTGGAGGACAAGTGGGTGCAGGACATTGTGAAGAACCCAGATGTCAGGTCAAGCAGAAGATAAGCAACACTGTGCTCCCTCCAAGCATCATCTCTGCAAGGACCTCTCATGGGCACCTCCAAGACACATCCCTGTTTTCCTACTGCCTGTGAACTTGGCAGATTATTTAATAGTGTTGAGCTCTTTTATTTAAATTTATCCGAAGGCATTTTAAATGTATTTGTCACTTTCCATGCAACTTTTTATTCTAATTTATACCGGTCGAGTTGAATTTATTTTTGTATAATAAAAAGGAGCAAAACCTACAGCTTGTCCTGCTGTCTCTTGGGATGCTACATGGAGGCAGTGGTGGGCAGCAGGAGCTGGGAGGGGGTCCAGGCTGACCCTGGGTGGGTCTGTGGGATGGTAGGGTGGTTCCTGGCTGTCCTCCAGCCCCTGGGTGCTGCGCAGCCTCCAGCACTGTGGAGCATCCTGTGCCCTCCTGGCAGGGCTCTAGGCAGCCTTCTGTGCCTCCTGCCCCATGTCCTGTTGTGGCTGAGACCCAAACTTGAGACTCTGTGCAGCAGGTGGACATTGCAGGGGAGGTTTCAGCTTGAGTGGATAGAGTGGTGGGTGCGGGGGTCTCCAAACTTGGCTGGTGCCTTCAGGCAGCCTGTGAGCAGGGTGGGCAATGCTGGGGCTCCTACTGCAACCGGGGCTCAGCAAACACTGAGACCATCTTGCCTCTTCTGCTTTAGAACCATGGAATGTCCTTAGCTGGAAGGGACCCACAAGGCTTTTCAAGTCCAGCTCTCATCCCTGCACAGGACAATCCCAACAATCACACCGTGGGGCTGAAGGAGCTGTCAAATAACATCCAACCTAAATGTGCTCTGGCACATCTTCCTGCCACTCGCTTGGATCCAGACAGAAAAGTTCAGCACCTGCTTCTCCTCTTCCCCTTTCGAGGAAAACACAGAGCTTTGATGAGGTCTCCCCTTAGTCTCCTCTTCTCCAGGTGGAACAGATCAAGTAATTCCAGCCACTCCGCATACGGTGTCAGTTACGGTCATTGATTATTTCTGGCACTTCCTTATTTGTCTTGCTCTCCCGCCAAGGCTTTTCTTTCTCTTCAAGCTGCTGGGTGTGGAAGGAGCCCCAGCTTGTCATGCTGGCTGCAGCTGGCCTGGCCGGTGCCACGCTCCTCCCCTAGCCGGAGGATCCCGTGTCCAGTGCTGGACGGCAGTGAGGCCACCATCTCCTCCAGGCTCTCGTGGTGCTACCGCAGCCACCAGCCCGCCTTGGCTGGTTGACCAGGGGGAAGGCAGCTCTTGACAAGGCCACCAGGCAGCGGTGGCCACCATGGCTCTGGCAGGTGCCCTGGAGCGGCTGCAGGAGGAGGCCATCTGCCCCATCTGCCTGGAGTACATGAGCGAGCCAGTCAGCATCGACTGTGGGCACAACTTCTGCCGGGGCTGCATCGCCAAGCACTGCCAGGAGAAGGGTGTCCGTGCCGATGGTCCCTTCTCCTGCCCGCAGTGCCGGGCCTCCTGCCACCGCAGCGGCTTCCGACCCAACCGGCAGCTGGCCAGCATCGTGGAGAGCATCCGGCAGCTGGGGCTGAGGGGTGGCCCGGGGATGGAGCTGGGGTCGGAGACCCCGCTCTGTGCCCAGCACGAGGAGCGCCTCAAGCTCTTCTGCGAGGAGGATGAGGAGCCCATCTGCGTGGTGTGCCGGGAGTCCCTGCACCACCGCCCGCACACCGTCTACCCCATCGAGGAGGCCGTGCAGGTGTATAAGGTAGGGGAGGCTGGGGGTCTCCATCCTGCGTGATGCACCCTGGGACCTGCCAGGACCCCACTGCCCCTCTCCCAATATCCCTGGTGGCTCTGCCAGGGAATCAGAGGAGGGGGTGGCAGAGGCAGTGGCACCCACCCAGCCACTTCTGTTGCCACTGAGCCTGCTGATTCCCAAATTGTGGAGGTGCCCAGGTTTACCCCTGCCTGTCCAGGTCCAGGGAGGCAGCCTGGACACCCCTGGAGAAGTTAGGGTGGTGGCTACTGCCCTGGGGATCTGTCATCTCGGTGGAGCTGTGTAGAGCTGCTGACACCCGAAGCCCAAGTCCCTAAGCAGTGTGCCAGCAGCAGTCTTGTGCCTCAGAGTTGTGGGCAGCTCTTGCTTTGCTCTCCAAAAACCTCAATATTGAGGAAAATATGGGGAGAAGCTGAGGAATGCAGAGAGGGTTAACGCTGCGAGCAGAGCGAAGGGCACAGCTGCTGGGTTAGGTGCCAGGGCTGGCAGTGCCTGGTACCGGGTCACCACTCCAGCTGGCACTGAGGGTCCTGGAGCCAAACAACGGAGGGTTGAGCCCCTTTCTTCTCTTTTCAGGTCAAACTCCACAGATCCTTAGAGAATCTTTTGAAGGAAGTGGAGGATGTGAAGAAGCGTGAGTCAGTGGAAAGGTTGAAAACCCAGGAGTGCAAGGCAGGTGCCTTGGTTTAGTTCTTAATGAATGAGCTTCAGAGATATCAGCAATTTAAAAAAAAAACCCCAACCCTGAATCATAGAGTCATGGAATGGTTTGGGTGGGAAGGGACCTCAAAACCCATCCAGTCCCACCCCTGCCATGGGCAGGGACACCTCCCACTGGATCAGGGGCTCCAAACCCCATCCAACCTGCCCTTGAACCCCTCCAGGGATGGGGCAGCCACCCCTGCTCTGGGCAACCTGGGCCAGGGCCTCCCCACCCTCACAGCAAAACATTCCTGCCTAAGATCTCATCTCAATTTCCCCTCTTGCAGCTCAAAACCGTTCCCCTCCTCGTCAAACTGTCCTCCCTGATCCAGAGCCCCTCCCCAGCTTTCGTGCAGCTATGCAGAACATTTAACAGGTTTGCAAAGAAATGCTTTGCAGAGAGCTGTGCGCCAGCTTCCACGAAACCGTGGGGACCCATTGCTGGTGAAACAAATAGACACTGGATGTTTTTTAATTGCCTTTTGGTTTACAACATGTTCTTGAGTTCCAAACCCGTCATGAGGCATACGGTGAACTCTGCTTTGCAGCAATGGGAATGAGAAGTGTTTTCATTAGGAAAAAGAAAAGCTGGATGAGTGCATTTCCCTTCCCTCTGGGGTGGAGGATGGAAAGGAAAGTTAACTGCAGCAAAAGAAACGAAACTACTGAACCAAGTCGTCCCTCCCAGATCTGGAGTTGATTAATCACCTTTGCAAGGGAAAGAAGGTGTCTGTGCATTCCCTTTGTTATTTGGTCAAGTCCCCTGCCCACTGCAGCCCCACCACGCGGGTGGCTGGGTTTTGAGGTGCCCCTCTGTGCCTGCTGTCCCTCTTGGGGGGACATGAAAGCCCCATGTCACTCTTCCCACCCAACTCAGACCTCTCGGGCCGTGGCTCAGATGTCGTTGGCTTCCTCCCAGCTGCTTGTGCATTTTATTAAACAGGAACAAATATCCCTTGCGTGTGGTGGTGGGGAAGTGGCTGTGAGTGTCCTGGCTCATCCAACTTTCTTCACTTAGGACCAAGAAATCATGTGGTTGGGTGGAAAAATAAATGCAGTTCACTTTCCTTTTGTTTATCTTTGGCATTTTGAGGTTTCATGGTCTTAGCTGACCACAGTGTGTTTACCTGAGGCTTCGGGTTTCCAGCGAAGCACTGATTTTTAGGGCTCAGGTGAAAAAGTCTAAAACAACTCAGAGACCCTGGCTGCAGGGAGAGCTCTCAGACACCCAGGGAGTCATCTTGACTCCCCCATCCCATCCCCCCCCCAGCCCTGGGGCTTCTTCCACCTCTTTCCCATTGCTGTGGGTTTTTTCCAGGCAAGGAGCGTTTCCTCCAGGCTACCTGAGCTGTGGGTCAACCTGAACCAGGCCAGGGTATGAATTGGACCACATCTACAGTGTGTCCTGGGTGCATCCAGCACAGCATTGCCAGCCGGGCCAGGGAGGGGATTGTCCCGCTCTGGGGCAGCCCCACCTTGGGCAGTTCTGGGGGACACAGGATAAAAAGGATCTAAAGCTGCTGGAGAGTGTCCAGAGGAGGGCACGGAGCTGGGGAAGGTTTGGAGGGAAGAGTGTGAGGAGCAGCTGAAATCCCTGGGTCTGTTCAGCCTGAAAAAGAGGAGGCTGAGGACTCTGCAGCTTCCTCACACGGGGAGGAGGAGGAGCAGGTTCTGAGCTCTTCTCTCTGGGCACCAAGGAGAGGAGCCGAGGGAATGGCAGAAGCTGTGCCAGGGGAGGGTTGGGCTGGACATGAAGAGAAGGTTCTTCCCCCAGAGGGTGGTGGAGCCCTGGAACAGCTCCCAGGGCAGCAGTCACGGCACCAAGGCTGACAATATCCCTGAAGTGTTTGACCAGCACCCTCAGCCCCACGGTGTGAATGTTGGGGTGTCCTGTGCAGGGACAGGAGTTGGACTCAATCCAACTCCATCCTCATGAGTCCCTTCCAACTCAGGACATTCTGTGATTCTGTGATTCACTTAAAACCTACCCCAACACCTGGTGGCACCTCCTTACCCTAGAGTCGCCCTGTGTTGCACTTGGGCAGCACCAGACATCTGAGGTCCATCTGGGTAAAAATGCCCCAGGACAGCATTCTGCTGCTGGTAACCAGAGGATGCCAAGCGGGAACTCAGGCGAGGTGGTAGCCTGGTGAGCAGCCTCAGGCTGGTTTTGGAAATAAATGTACTTATCAAACAACGCGGTGGTTTCCCAGGGCCTGGTGCCAGGCACGGACACTGGAGACTCCAGCTCTGTCTTGGCAGTCAGGCTAACGTGTGTTTTCTTTTCACAAGGAGACAGTGAAGAAAAAACGGGAGAGGATTGTGAGTGAGTTTGGGAAGCTGCATCGGCTGCTGGCGGACGAGGAGAAGCTGCTGCTCCAGAAGTTGGAGGAGGAGGAGAAGCGGATTCTGCTGCTGATCAATGAAAATCTGGCCAGGATGGTGGAGCAGAAGTCTTTGCTGGAAGAGCTCATCCTGGAGATAGAGGAGAAGACCCAGCAGGCAGATGATGGGCAGCTCAAGGTCAGGCTCTGCCACCAGCCCCTGCTAACTCATCCCTGGTGCCTTTGCCATCTCGATGGGTGGCCAGGACAGGCTGGCTGCTGGGCGCAAGGCTCTGGAGCCCCACACACAGAATGGTTTTTCTCTTCTCCTTCTAGGACATGAAAAGCATCCTGAGCAGGTAGGTACCCATGCTCGTTCCTCCCACCGTCCTGGCTGCCTCCAGGCTCTGTGAGATGTTCAAGTCTGCTCCATGCCCTCCACCCCATCTCCTCCTTGCCCGGCATCTGGTTTGGTCCTCCCTGGGACTGAGACCAGCAGGGGCTGGAGAAGAGACTCTCTTCTTCTTCCAGGCCCCCAGAGCCAAGGTCTTGCTTGACCTTCTGTCCTGTGGGCTGTGTTCCCTACTAGGGGCCATGTACCCTGGATGGGCTTTCTCCTTTGTCCCAGGGACTGGCATTGCTGCTCCTCACATTGTTTAGCTCTGGTCCCATTGAGCTTGTTGATAAGCAGTTACCCCTGTGTAAGCGCTTAGTGCTCTTCACAGCTGAGGAACTCGAGGGAGGAGATGCATCTGTGCAGCCACCAGGAAGGCATTAAACTGCAGCCCCAGCAGGAGACCGGTGGTGCTGGGGGCTCTGATGCAGCCCATGGACATTGCTTTCCTTCCAGGTGTGAGGGAGTCAAGTTCCAGTCCCCCAGGGTTGTGTCTGTGACCTTGATGGAGAACTACAGCATCCCCGAGCGCTGCCTGGGCCTGAGGGACATGCTGAAGAAGTTCAAAGGTGAGGGATCTGCTTTTGTGCCCCAGGCGAGGGTTTTTGACCAAGCTTTGTCCATCTGCTCCCAGTTTCATAGAATCACCAGGTTGGAAGAGACCCACTGGATCATTGAGTCCAACCATTCCTATCAAACACTAAACCATGTCCCTCAGCACCTTGTCCACCCGTCCCTTAAACACTTCCAGGGAAGGTGACTCAACCCCCTCCCTGGGCAGCCTCTGACACTGCCCAATCACCCTTTGTGTGAAAAACTTCCTCCTAATCTCCAGCCTAAATCTCCCTTGGTGGAGCTTGAGGCCATTCCCTCTTGTCCTGTCCCCTGTCACTTAGGAGAAGAGGCAAGAAGAACAGAACAGTTTGTGTACTGTTGAGTTCAGGCTGGTTTTGCGGTGGCAAGACCTTCTTCATTCTGGCCTTGGATGGGTTGTGAGGTGACCCTGAAGGGGTTTCTCTGGAGTTTCAGGCTCTGTGTGTTGCCCGTGAACTCTTTGGCTCATTGTCAGCTTGAGTTGTGCTGTGGCGGTGGAGCTGCCCTCATTCTGTTCCTGCTCTGCCGCCAGGTGCCGAATGCTTTGATGTGGTTTATGGTTAGTGCGATTCTCTGTGTTGCACTTCCTCGTGGTCGGGCAGTGCTGGGAGCCTGGCAAAACCACCAGCACGATGTGGGAGGGAGGAAACCAGCATCCAGGTCACAGGCACCTGCTCGTGTCTCAGTCTGCAGAACCCTGACACCCTCTCTGTCCTTCCCCCCTTCTCTCCCTCCAGTGGACGTGACTCTGGACCCTGACACAGCGCACCCTGAGCTCTCCCTGTCTGAGGATCGCAAAAGCGTGCGGAGCGGGAGCAAGAAGCTGCTCCTGTCCCTCTTTGAAAACCCCAAGAGGTTCGGCACCGCCCCAGCAGTGCTGGGGAGTCAGGTCTTCTTCTCGGGACGCAGCTACTGGGAGGTGCAAGTGGGAGACAAACCCGAGTGGGGCTTGGGGCTGTGCCGGGAGTCTGCCAGCCGGAAAGGCAACGTCTTCTTCTCCCCAAACAACGGCTACTGGGTGCTGCGGCTGCAAAATGGGGGCAACTACGAGGCCCTCACCTCACCTGTCTCCCCTCTGACCCTAAGTGTGAGACCCCGGCGCATCGGGATCTTCCTGGACTACGAGGCTGGAGAAATCTCCTTTTACAACGTGACCGACCGCTCTCACATTTACACCTTCACTGACAAGTTTTTTGGGAATCTGCGGCCTCTCTTCTTCCTAGGTGCCTATTTAGGGGGCAGAAATGCAGAGCCCTTGGTGATCTCCTGGGTCAGGGACACGCAAGGGACTGGGTGCATCATCCTGTGACAGAGGCTGTCTTGATTTCTCACCAGTTGGAAAAGACCTAGGACCTTGGCTGGCAACTTGTATGAGTGGGGCAGCGTGAGGGAATTGGAATCATAGAACGTCCTGAGTTGGAAGGGACCCACAAGGATCCTTGAGTCCAACTCCTGTCACTGCACAGGACACCCCAACATTCACATCGAGGGGCTCGGGGCCTCAGCCAAACGCTTCTGGAATATTGTCAGCCTTGGTGCTGTGACTGCTGCCCTGGGAGCTGTTCCAGGGCTCCAGCACCCTCTGGGGGAAGAACCTTCTCCTCATGTCCAGCCCAACCCTCCCCTGGCACAGCTTCTGCCATTCCCTCGGCTCCTCTCCTTGGTGCCCAGAGAGAAGAGCTCAGCGCCTGCTCCTCCTCCTCCCTGTGTGAGGAAGCTGCAGAGCATGATGAGGTCTCCCCTCAGTCTCCTCCAGACTGAACAGACCCAGGGACTTCAGCCTCTCCTCACTCTCTTCCCTCCACACCTTCCCCAGTTCCGTGTCCTCCTCTGGACACTCTTCAGCAGCTTTAGATCCTTTTTATCCTGTGTCCCCCAGAACTGCCCCAGAGCTCAAGGTGGGGCTGCCCCAGAGCGGGACAATCCCCTCCCTGGCCCGGCTGGCGATGCCGTGCTGGATGCACCCGGGACATGGTTTCCCTCTTGGCTGCCCTGCCACTTGTCTCATGGGAGAAGGGTTCACACCCAGCCTGCTGTGTGGTGCCTATTGGTGTGGATTGTACTGGAACAAGGCAATAAAGGGTTGATTTGGGGGAGCCTTGTGTGGTTGGCAGTGTGGTTTTGTGGTGCATCCATCCTTGCTTATTAACCCCATGTAATCCACAATGTCTCATAGAATCATAGAATCATTGAATGGTTTGGGTTGAAGGGGACCTTAAAGCCCATCCAGTTCCAGCTCTGCCATGACACTTTCCACTGGATCACGGTGCTCAAAGCCATCTCAGAGGGCAAAGACGACCTGTTCCTCTCTGTCTCAGAGAGCCCTCAGGAGATGCTGCTGTGGCATCAGTGGGACGTGTCAGCAAGCTGGGCACCTGCCAGGCAGGGATGTGATAGTGGCAGCTGCTGTGCCAGTGGCCACACTTCATCCTCATGGTGCTGGGATCTGGGGTGAGGGCGAGGGGACATCTGTGTGCATGTGGGTGCTGTGCTGTCTGCTGGCTCCTGGGCTGCTCATGGTCCCTGGCAGGCAGATCACCTCCAGGTTGCTAGATCCAGCCCCTCTGCCTCCTCTCCCAAGCTTTGTGGGTAGGAAATCTTCAAGCATGGGAAGCCACGCGGTGCACACACCAGGATGGGCTGCAAACCAGGGGAAAGAAAACCAGCCCAGCCTCTGCTGATGTCTTCAAAGGCCGGCTTTGCCCTCTCTGTGCCCTGGGACATTCCTTCTCCTCCAGCCTATCCGAATCAAGCAGACTGCCACCGTGTTGCTGGAGGAAAAGTTCTCAGGTCCTTAAGCCCATCTGTGACATCAGCCAGTTACCTAAACCAAAATGCCTGTGGTCTGCAGGGCCAGGAGGCTGGAGGAGACAGATGGGGTGGAGATGAAGCCAGCTGCCATGGACTGCCAGCTGGAGAGGCTGCGGAGCCTGCTGCTGGACAAAAAATAATGAAATTGCTTAATTAAAGACCAATTCAATTAAAATAAAATGAGATTTGATAAAGCACACTCTTAGATGCTCAGCACGATTCCTCTAGAGATGTTCTGAGCGGTGCTTTGGGAGTCTCCAGCTGAGAAATGATGTTGGACCGGAGAAAACAGCCCCTCTCAGCTGAGTTTGGTTGTGTTTTGGGGAGTCCCACCTGCTCCCTTCGGCTGCAGACTCTTCGTTTTGGAGGCTGCACAGTAAAGAGAAGAGACCTGCTAGTGAATCACTAGCCCTGCTTGGCCATGTTCCAGGAAGGAGAAGGGAAACAGGTCTTGGCAGTGGTCCTGCAGCTCATCGACCGGCACGGAGATCTTGTAGAGGGATTTTATGGAGCCTGAGAAGATGAGAAAGGACATGGACATCGAGATCTTAGAATCATAGAATCACCAGGTTGGAAGAGACCCATCGGATCATCGAGTCCAACCATTCCTATCAAACACTAACCCATGTCCCTCAGCACCTCATCCACCCGTCCCTTAAACATCTCCAGGGAAGGTGACTCAACCCCCCTCTCTGGGCAGCCTCTGACAGTGCCTAACAACCCTTTCTGTGAAATATTTTTTCATGTCCAGCCTAAATCTCCCTTGGCAGAGCTCGAGGCCATTCCCTCTTGTCCTGTCCCCTGTCCCTTGGGAGAAGAGCCCAGCCCACTCCTCTCCACAACCTCCTTTCAGGGAGTTGCAGAGAGCAACCTCAGCCTCCTCTTCTCCAGGATAAACACCCCCAGCTCTCTCAGTTGCTCCTCTTGTTCTCCAGCCCCTTCCCCAACTTTGTTGCTCTTCTCTGGACTCTCTCCAGAGCCTCAACATCCTTCTAGTGGTGAGAGGCCCAGAATCTTGACTGAGGGCTGACAGCAGAGGTGATTGTGGTGGTGGAGGAGTGGTGGGGGCAGCCAGGGAAACCTGTGGAGAAGGGTACCGGCTGGGAAAAGACCACATTGAATGTCACCAGCAAAAGCTGGTGGGATGGAACATGCCCAGGAAGCAGCCAGAGCAATCTGACCAGGGCAGGGTGACAGAGGAGCAGCTCACGCCATGGCACTGGAGAGACAAAGTGTGCTTACAGACGAGACAGGAGGAAGTGCAACAGTTCAGAGATATTGCAGAGTCAGAAGAAATGAACGAGCAGAAAGGATGTGAACTCACCCCAGGGCAGCATCCAAAGCATTCCTAGAAACCATGAATCTGCCTTTCCCCAGAAGGAGAGCAAAGGTTGAAGGCATGAGATAATGCTAAAGATGCTGTAAAATTTTCCAGCTGGTGGTCTCTTTGCATCACCTGCTACTAAGGAAATGCTTGGGGCAGATACCCCCTGCCCCGAGATGCCCAGTTGGAATAGGCAGCTAAAGAAAAGCTGTGAGGACTGGGACATGGCTTTTAGAGTCCCTGCTGAGTTAAAGTTAAAGCTGTTCCTAAAGCTATTGGCAAGCAGGTTGCTTGTTCAAGTCACAACAATTGGAGCTTGTTCCTGTCCTTCGTGGAAATGTAGTTATTGCCCAGCTCTGACCTCCACACTGATCCTGTCCAGCGAGGACCAGGGCTCTTCTCCCATGTGACAAGTGATAGGACAAGAGGAAATGACCTCAAGTTGCTCCAGGGAGGTTTAGAGTGGATATCAGGGAATATTTCTTCACTGACAGAGTGGAGAAGCCTCGGCAGAGGCTGCCCAGGGCAGTGGTGGGGTCTCCATCCCTAGAGGGGTTCAAAAATCGCGTGTCTGTGGCACTTCAGGACATGGATTTGCAGGCATGGTGGGGTTGGACTGGATGAGTTTAGAGGTCATTTCCAACCTTAGTGATTCAATGATTCTCTGATTCTGCTCGGAGCACTCGCCCCAGTTTTGAGGGATGTCTGCACGGTGCAGTATGGTCTGATCTGAGCATGAGGGCCTTCCCTGCTCCCCAGCTCCAAGAAGATGGTGACCCTCAAATGGCATCATCAGGTTCTTTATTATCCAAAGGACTGCCATTTGTGCCAGGTCAAACACAGTCACACCATTTCCATTTGATTTCCATGTGCTTCGGGAAGATGGGCACACATACAAACCTCATGGAGTTCAACCAGGCCACACGCAAGGTCCTGCAGCTGCGTCAGGGCTGTCCCGCACACAACTATAGGCCGGGCAGAGAATGGATTTGGAGCAGCCCTGAGGAGAAGGACTTAAGGTGCTGGGGAAGGAGAAGCTCAACATGAGTCAGCAATGTGAGTTCCCAGCCCAGAAACCAGCCATGTCCTGGGCTGCATCCAGAGCAGAGGGACCAACAGCGAGGGAGGGGATTCTGCCCCTCTGCTCTGGTAACTCCATTCTGGAGTCCTCAACACATGGAGGACATGGAGCTGTTGGAGAGAGGCCAGAGGAGGTCACGGAGATGAAACAAGGACTGGAGAACCTTCTGTAGGAGGCCAGGCTGAGAGAGGTGGGGTTGTTCAGCCTGGAGAAGAGAAGACTGTGGGGAGACCTTAGAGCAGCTTCCAGTGCTGAAAGGGGCTCCAGGAAAGCTGGGGAGGGGCTCTGGATCAGGGAGCATAGGGAAAGGATGAAGGGGAATGGTTTTGAGCTGCAAGAAGGGAGACTGAGATGAGATCTTATGGAGAAATGTTTGTCTGTGAGGGTGGGGAGGCCCTGGCCCAGGTTGCCCAGAGCAGCAGTGGCTGCCCCATCCCTGGAGGGGTTGAAGGGCAGGTTGGATGGGGCTTGGAGCACCTGATCCAGATGGAGGTGCCCTTACCCATGGCAGGGGGTGGAACTGACTTTGAGGTCCCTGCTGACCCAAACCATCCATGATTCTAGCATCTGCATATAGCTGTATCTTGCCATTTTGGGTTGAGGCCCTTGTGTGCTGTGGTGGGTCCCTGGGCTGATCTACTCAAGGTGTGTGGTTTTACTGAAGGCAGTGATCCCTCAGGATGCCATGTCTGACAGACGGGTTGGGGCACAGTGATCAGAGAGCTGTTTTTCTGAGCAGTCGGTAGATTAATGTCACAATTTTAGGCACTAACTCCGGGGAGAGTGTGTTCACCCACAGACGCTGACTGAGCTTCCTGTTAAGAATAACTACAGCAAAAATTCTTGACCTGCAATTTTAGAAATGTGTTTTGTCAACATCTATGAGCATCTTTCTCTTTCAGATCTGCGGAAGAAGATTTGTCATCTTAGGGGGATGCCAGTAGTGGTCTGTGTCTTTCTAAGAACTGAGCAGAATGTTCTTTTGGGTCCTTATTGCCACTTCTGCCTTCTGCTGACCATTAGGGGAAAGTGGTAGCCAGACACCATCTCTAACGTAATCATTCTGTGTCTTCCTCAACCCTGGAAGTCTGGGATTGTTGCTGCTTTCAGAAAACGTTGCTTTTGTATGGAGCCTGCAAACCCACCTTAGAATGATGGAAGGGTTGGGGTTAGACAGGGAACTCAAAGCCATCCAGTTCCAACACCCAAATGTGGGCAGGGACACCTCCCACTGGATGAGGGGCTCCAAGCCCCATCCAACCTGGCCTTGAACCCCTCCAGGGATGGAACAGCCACCCCTGCTCTGGGCAACCTGGGCCAGGGCCTCTTCACCCTCACTGTGAATTGTTTTTTCCCCGTGTCCAATCTTCCCCCTTCCAATTTAAAGCCATTTCCCCTCATCTTATCTCTGCCTTCCCTGATCCAGAGCCCCTCCCCAGCTTTCCTGGAGCCCCTTTCAGCACTGGAAACTGCTCTAAGGTCTCCCCACAGCCTTCTCTTCTCCAAGCTCAACAACCCCAACTCTCTCAGCCTGGCCTCGTACAGGAGGTTCTCCAGCCCTTGGATCATCTCCGTGGCCTCCTCTGGCCTCACTCCAACAGCTCCGTGTCATTCATATGCTGAGGACTCCAGAACTGAACACAGGAGTCCAGGTGAGACGTCAGGAGAGCAGAGTAGAGGGGAAGAATTGCCTTCCTCAACCTGCTGGGAGGGACGAGCATTGTGATTGGCTCCTGAAACCCACGCATAAGCACTGGCATATCCCAGGACCCCTCCAAGGGCAGCACAGTGTGAGGCTTTTCTTGCACCACTGAGCTCTAGCAGCAAGATCAGTGTCAAACATCTGCGTCAGCCCATAGGGCAGATCTACCTCCTGCTGTGGACGACGATTTGAGCTAACGGCAACATGGGTTCTACAGTCCCTGCCTACCTGTCCCTGCCCCAGGCCACCTTCCCGCTCTCCTCCTCCTCGTCCTTTGCAAAATGTGGTGGCTCTGAAGATCCCCAAGGATGCTTTCTCCATGCACGCACGACTTCTTGAGGGCCTTGGAGGTACACAGCAGCTTGCTGGAAGCCTTTGCCTTGCTCGTGCAGGCTTCATTCACACCTCTGTGCCTGTGGGTGTGGAGTAACGAGTGCGCCGTGTTCTTCACAAGCACTTTGAGGGCTCCTCTGAGCTGTCACGCGTAGGTGGGTGTAATATCAAGAAAGACATGAGCAATTCTGGACGCCCAGAATAGTGGTGAGGAGTGAGCTGAGGTACCCAGGGTGGGTGTCTGCCGTGGGTGGCTTGAATGTGACCCAGGTTGTTAAGGACGTTGGCTCATGGGGTTGTTTGTGACAGGCTCAAACAGTATGGGGGTGGGATGGTGCTCCCCGAGTGACTCTGCACTCTGTGTCCTTCAACAAGGAACATCAGTGTTGTGAATCTTCTTCCAGTGCCATAGGAAGATGGGGCTTGTACCCATGAGGAACTGGAGAAGTTCAAGCTGTTTGGGGATGATCTCACTGCAGGTCTCCTCCGTTCACTATCAAGCTCTGGATCAGGGAGTGCAGGGATAGGATGAAAAGGAATGGTTTTCAGTTGCAAGAAGGGAGATTGAGATGAGATCTTCGGGCGAAATAATCTGCTGTGAGGGTGGGGAGGCCCTGGTCCAGGTTGCCCAGGGAAATGGCGGTTACCCCATCCCTGGAGGTGTTGAAGGGCAGGTTGGATGTGGCTACGAGCAATCTGATCCCGTGGGAGGTGTCCCTGCCCATGGCAGGAGGTTGGGACTGTATGGGCTATGAGGTCCTTTCCATCCCAACCTGTTCTGTGATTCTTTGATTCTTGTCCCCTTTTGCTGCTGTTCCCTGAAGTGAGGGAAGGACTGAGCACCCTGCTTTGCACCGATCTCAGCCCTCATGGTGAAGCTACCGGACTCTGGCAGTCAGGCTGGCTGGTGCCCAGCAACCAAGGTGTCCTCACCTCCAGAGTGGCAGTGATGACCCCTGTTCCTGACGCTCGTCTTGGGGTCTGCAGTGCATTGGGACTCCAAGCTGGGACCCAAGCCAGGCTCTTGCATGCCGAAGCAGCTCCTTGTCACCAAGGTACAGCCACCTTCATGGCAATGCCCACCCGAACCACGAGTCATGGGATCCCTCCAGGCAGCTCCTCAGTGACGAGTCTGATGGTGCTCCCTGGCACTGCACTCCCATTCACCCCCTCCTCTTCAGCTGCTGTTTTAAACTGGGTGAGGTCAGCGCTGGGGCTGGATGACTGATGGAGCACACGCTGCCTCAGGAACGAAGGAGCTGGGGGCTGCAGTTCCTCAAGCAATGAGTCTCCTGATATAACTGACACTCTCCTCCCTCCCCCAGACACCTCCCCTGTGAGGTAGAGAGAGGCTGGGGGCGTTGGGGTTGTTCAGCCTGGAGACGAGAAGGCTGTGGGGAGACCTTAGAGCAGCTTCCAGTGCTGAAAGAGGCTCCAGGAAAGTTGGGGAGGGGCTCTGGATCAGGGAGGGCAGGGAGAGGATGAGGGGAACAGTTTTGAGCTGCAAGGAGGGGAGATCCCTGGACACTGCATCCCTGGACACTGCATCTCCAGAGATGGGCAGAAGGAAAAGCACCTTCGGGAGCTGGGCTCTTCTCCCAAGTGACAGGGGACAGAGGGAATGGCCTCAAGCTCCAGCAGGGGAGATTTAGGCTGGACATTAGGAAAAAATTTTTCACAGAAAGGGTCACTGGGCACTGGCAGAGACTGCTCAGGGAGGGGGTTGATTCACCTTCCCTGGAGGGGTTTAAGGGACGGGTGGATGAGGTGCTGAGGGACATGGGTTAGTGTTTGATAGGAATGGTTGGACTCGCTGATCTAGTGGGTCTTTTCCAACCTGGTGATTCTATGATTCTATGATTTTCCCATCAGGTCACATCTGCCAAGCCTCATGGCCCTGAAGCTGAAGGAGAGTTTGATGAAATAGTTCTGACAATCTTGCAGTGAAACGTATTTTTTCCATCCTCAGCTTGGGAACAGCTGATCCATTTTAGCTCCAGCTTGCAGAAAGCATCCCCTGAAACAACCACCACGTGGAATTCCAGCCCCTACAGGTAACATTTTAATTGACTCGAATGGGGCCAGTGATGGAATTTAATCAGCTGCCAGAAGTCATCAGAGGTGGTGATTAAATACCTCGTAAAAAGAGTGAGTCAAACTATCTGAATGCAACCTCAGCCCTTCTCACGCCTCCTCCTTCATGTTTTTTCCCTCTCAAGGTGCAAAGCAACATGTTTGGAGAGGGAAAACTTGTGGGGGCTTTAACGGCACAGAAAAGAGAATAAAGAGCATTTTACCGCTAGTGTGATTTTGGCTTTTGTCATCGCAAATAGAGGCAAAGACAGAAAGTTCTTACAAAAATATTTATTTTTCAAATTTTGAATTAAATATGATGTAAAAAAATATAATTAAGTACAGTAAATAGAACCTGAGCATAAGTCTTCATTAAAAAAAAAAAATATGTCTGTTAAATAACATCCTTTTTTATCTAGAGTGGAGTTATTGCACCTGATCCCTCTCCCATACAAAAATTAAATAGCAAAACACTAAGTTCAGATTAGTTTGAAATAATTAGTTTGAAATGGCATTGAGGCATTCCCGAGGGAGCCCACGTCGGCATCAGGATCTGTCCCGGGAGCTCAGTTCAGCTCCAGTTCACTCATGTACTGCTGGACCCAGTCCTGCTCGGGGTTGGCACAGACTTGACGACCCTTCCTGGTGACAAACCTGTGGGGTGCAGAGAGGTGAGATCTTGATGACAGTGAAGGAACCCAGCCAGGAACCCAGCCCCAACCTCTCCAGAGGATTTGGGTATGTGGCACATAATGCTCATCATGTGGATGGAGCAGAACTGGGGTGAGCACCCTGTGTGCTGTACCCATGGAGCATCACCTTACACCTCTTGCCATCCTATCTCTCCCATCCCCTGTGTCCAGGTCAAGGGAGTGGTGGGAGAGAGGCTGGGGAGCATCACAGGGAAGGGCACCTGCCCCAGCTCTCCCAAAGCTCAGCAGGATTTGGGCAGGTTGGATGGGGCTCTGAGCAATACGATCTAGTTGAAGATGTCCCTGCTCTCTGCTGTGGGGTTGGACTGGATGATCTTCATGGTCCCTTCCAATCCAAACTATTCTATGATTCTCTGCGGATGGAGCAGGACCGGAGCCAGCCCCCTGCACACTGAGCCCACCTTGCACCTTCTGTCCCCTATTCCCTGTCTCCAGCCTCCATCCCTTGTCTTTTGGAAAGGGACCTTTCCCTCTCTCCCCATAAAGGTAGAGCCCACACTGCCCTGGAAGAAGAGCACTTACACGACACCCGACTGGGGGCACTGGCTGTTGGTCTCATAATACTCCACCACGAAGCTGCGGGGCAGCTGCCGGGCGACGTAGGTGAAGCAGCAGGAGATTGGTGGGTCGGAGCCAACTGTGAGGGGAAAGACAGTCATTAGCAGCGGCAAGGGATGGGGAGCCAGGATGGGGAGCTGGGACCCCCAGGTCTGGGGAGTGAGGAGGACGTGGAGGTGGAATAGAAAAGGAAAAGATTTCTTTCTTCTTCCTTTGGTTCCGTTTGGGTTCACCCTGAGCTGATAGTGACACAGCCCTCGCCATGCTTTGAGTGCTGCATTTCCCGTGGCAGGAGAGCCCTGCTGGCCCTGGAGCACCTCGCTGAGGATGGTCTGACCCAGAGGTGGAAGAGCTGGCAGAAAAGACCTGTCCCCACAGCCACATCTCTCCTGTCCCCACTTAGAGAGAAGGGGAAGAGCCCAGACTTACGTGGAGCGGCAGAGGTCTGGTAGCAGAAGGCGGCAACGAGAACAACGAGGGCAGCCACAAAGACCTTCATGTCAGCAGAGGTGTGACGGCTGAAGCTGGAGCTGGAGCAGGCAAGTGGAGCTTGAAAGCCTCTTTTCTGTCTGGTGCTGAGACGTCCATCGGGTCCCCAATTTATGGGGAGAGGAGGTCTGTGCAGCGGCTTGCGTAGGCATGGTGGAATTTCCCCCAGAGGGGAGGCTGCTTGTGGAACAATCTCGTGGTGGAACAGAGCAGCAACCCCAACCCCGGAAGGGAGAAGTTCTGCTCTCAATTCAGAGCATCCCCAGAGACACAGGATATGAAACAATCACCATTGCTATTTCTGTTTCTTTCATGCATGTCCCTCAGTAAGAAGTTCCTCTGTGGAGGTTCCTGCATTTGTCAACAGGCCACTATTACCCAACCGGCCCAAGCAGCTTCGAGGGAAAATTGCCTCCTTCCAAGAGCTGTGCAAGTGGGATGAAGAGCATGGATGAGATGAAGCTGAATGGGGAAAGAGGGGCTGAGATCAACTCTGCTGTGGGCTTGTTCCCTTGCACACCTGCACAGCCCATGCTGCCCCAGGAGCAGGAGATGGGAACCATCACCAATGGGCTCCACATCCTCTACAGGCCGAGAGAGTTTGAAGGGACTCTGCACGTGTCCTTCCAGGACTGAAAGGGCCTCCAGGAAAGCTGGGGAGGAGCTCTGGATCAGGGAGTGCAGGGATAGGACAAGGGAAATGGTTTTGAGCTGCAAGAGGGGAGATAGAGACGAGAGCTTAGGAAGAAATGATTTGCTGGCCCAGGTTGCCCAGAGCAGTGGTGGCTGCCCCATCCCTGGAGGGGTTCCAGGCCAGGTTGGATGGGGCTTGGAGCCCCTGATGCCGTGGGAGGTGTCACTGCCCATGGCAGGGGATGGAACTGGATCGACTTTGACATCCTTTATGACCCAAACCCTTCCATGACTCTATGATTCCTTTTCTGAGCTAGTTCTAACTCCTCAACATCCAACCCTACTATGAATAGCAACTTACATCATCCAGCTTCACCATTTTTTTCAAGACTTCCCTTTCAAGACCAAGAATTTCCCTATTTCTGCCATCCCCACATTTATTTTGGGCATTTGCTTTACTTAGCACTTTCTCCTGGGATTTTTTAGGGGTTTGCAGCAGAGCTCTATCAGACCCCTCAATGTAAATGAGTGCAACATCAGCCAGACGATCAGCCTGTCCTGCTGGCTCCAGCCACTGATGGTTGGGGCAAGGGTAGACAACAGCCTAGGGCATGGATACGGAAACCAGCTGGAGCCTTGGTGGGGAGAGTTCCACCTCACACCAGGGTTGTGCTGTGTGAGGAACCTAAGTCCCCCTGAGGTGCTCTGACCTAAGCATTCACAGCCATCTCTCCATCTTAGAGCACCTCCAGGCTCAGATGAAGGGTTAGAGCTCAAGGCGACGTTGGAAGGGGCATTGGTAGCCTCATCTAATGGGATGTGTCCTTGCCCATGGTTGGGGGGTTGGAGCTAGATGGTCTTTAAGATGTCTTCCAACCCAAACTATTCTACGATTCTGTGATTCTGTGATTCAAAGAAGACACGCAGCTTCCCCTCTTTCTGGAAGGCGGAAGAGCTAGGAGAAATTACTTTCTCATTTCATCACAACTGGGAGGGGGAGCAAGTGAGGAAACGTTTTTTAGGAGCATGTCACAACCTTTCCAAGCATCACTGATATGACTACAGCCTCCCACCTCTATCCAGCCTGCACAGAGCTGGCAGAGAGGGGGCTTTTGTCAGATTTCTAAGGAAAAAGTGGACCTCTGGAAAGCAAACACACTGACTTTGGTGTTGTTTTTGGCTTTCAGCAGCAGAAAAGTTTCAGCCCAAAGCGGTCCTGGTATCATATGGTATTTAGAATGAACTGATCTAAAGTGACTCAGCTAAACCGAGAAAATTCTTTTGAGTCATTAAGAAGAGGTCCAAAATAATTTGGCATCTGCTTGCTGACAAAGGTATAAAGACTCAGAGTTTTTCAGCTGCTTGATACGGAAAAATGTCTCATTGAAAGCATTCCAATAGTCGATGCGGATTTCCTAAAAATTCTTCTGTTTTAATGAAACTTGCTTTTTCTCTGACCGTTTCTGAGCTGTAAATAGTATTTTTCCCACCCGCCCCACGTGCCCTGGGAGCAGGACAGGACCAGCTGGCTGTAGGTGGCAGATCTCATGACATGGCCCATGAATGCTTGAAGGTAGGATCACAGGGGACAGCTCAGAAGCCAACTACGCTCTTACGTACATCTTCAAATCCTATTCCCTGAGCAACTAGAGGAGCCAAGAAAGCAGACGCTAAGTCAGAGCTGATTTCTGGTCCAGCTGGCATCTGACTGAACACTGAGTTCCCACCTCCTGCCTGGCTGGATGCTCTGCCTGCAGGGGCAGGATCTCTCCTCAGCATCGCAGGATACCTGGGGATAGACCAGCAGGGAGTGGGATCTGAATGGATGGATGACTCTGCAAGTGCCTCTCTCTGCTGACTCTAGAATCACAAAGTGGTTTGGGTGGGAAGGGACCTCAAAGCCCATCCAGGTCCACCCGCTGCCAGCAAAACATTTCTTCCTAAGATCTCATCTAAATGTCCCGGATTCTGAGACTGCCTCTGGGAAGGATCCACTTCCACCTGCATGACCTCCATCCCGCTCTGTTCACAGTAAGGAACTTGTGACTTCCAATGAGTGTTCCAGAAGTTTCCCCTCACCCCATTCTAGAGAAATGTTGGTGATCTGGAGATGACATCATGTGCTGGAATTGTCTCCAATGGGAACCTGTTCGTGTGGGAGTGACTAGAAAACATCTGGCTCCATCACACTGGAGAAAGGGAAAAGCAGAGACCATTCCGGTCAAGCAACAGGAGCGATCACCAGCCACATTGCACAAGAGACCCCTTCGTGCTTCCACAAAATTGAATCACGCCGGGGGGGGTTGTAGCTGATGAAAAATAATGGATATCATTAAGGGTTTAATCTTCCCCCAGCAGGGGAATTTACTGGGAAAAATTCCCTAGGAATGCTGTAAGTTTTAAATGGCTGATGCCTCACATTTTTCCTGTCCTTTCTTTTGAAACAAAGCAAACCACAGAGAACACCACAGTGTTTCGAAGCAAAGGGCATGGATCAAGTGGAGTGAGTCCAGAGGACAGGTCCATTGGCCACCAAGAACCCCTTCCCTGGCTGGGAATCGAACCCAGGCCGCGGCAGTGAGAGTGCCGAATCCTGACCACTAGACCACCAGGGACGAGGTGGGGACACTGGCAGACATGTCACTGGGCACCACCCATGGGAGTAGGGACACTGGGGCCCAATGGCCACACCACCTGGAATGGACCATACAGCCATTCTGATCCCAACAACTCCAGGCTGGGTGGAGAATGGATTGGGAGCAGCCCCGAGGAGAAGGACTTGGGGTGCTGGGGGATGAGAAGCTCAACATGAGCCACAATGTGAGCTCACGACCCAGAAACCAACCGTGTCCTGGGCTGCATCCAGAGCAGAGGGACCAGCAGGGAGGGAGGGGATTCTGCCCCTCTGCTCCTCCTTGTGAGACCCACCTGGAGCCCTGAGTCCAGTTCTGGAGTCCTCAGCACAGGGAGGACATGGAGCTGTTGGAAGGAGTCCAGAAGAGGCCATGGAGACGATGTGAGGGCTGGAGAACCTCCTGTATGAGGTCAGGCTGAGAGAGTTGAGGTTGTTGAGCCTGGAGATGAGAAGGCTGTGGGGAGACCTTAGAGTAGCTTCCAGAGCTGAATGGGTCTCCTGGAAAGCTGGGAAGGGGCTCTGGATCAGGGAGGACAGGGAGAGGATGAGGGGGAACAGTTTTGAGCTGCAAGAGGGGAGATTGAGATGAGATCTTGGGGAGAAATGTTTTGCTGTGAGGGTGGGGAGACTCTAGCCCAGGTTGTCCAGAGCAGTGGTGGCTGCCCCATCCCTGGAGGGGTTCAAGGGCAGGTTGGATGGGGCTTGGAGCCCCTGATCCAGTGGGAGGTGTCCTTTCCAACCCAAATCACATTGTGATTCCAAGGATATATGAAATTAAAGTCAAAGAAAAAAGCCTCATTGCTCAACCTCCCTGTCCATCCTAAGCATGAAAGGAAATGAAAGAACAGGGAAAACTGAAGTTTTAGCAATTTAGGCCTTAGGGAAGAGGCTGTAGGTCTGAGCTCCCAGTTCGCCCCAACTGCTGGTTCCCATCAGCATCCCTCAATCCCTATAAACGTCTGAGAGGACCAGATGAAAAGTCTTTGCTGGGGCTTCCTCCTCTGCCCTAGAGGGTAGCTCACCTCCTTCAGATTGTTGGTGTGACCTCCAGAAAGTGCAAGGAAGAGCAGGCTGAAAATTCAGAGCTCTGCTAGGATGAAAACCAGAACTAGTTTATAAATTATCTCACTGGGACTTGTGTGCTCATCATAACCCAGCAAAAAGTAAAAGAAGGAAGCCACAAACTGATTGTTTTCATTTTCACTAGTGCTCCTGGAGCCCTGCTCTCCACAAGATTTGAGTGACCTGGCTGCAAGTGTCCCAGAGAGTGCAGGGTGGCAGGCGGCTCCCCATGGGGGCTTGGGGGTTGGCTCTGTATCAGAGAATCATGGAATCATCAAGGTTGGAGAAGCCCTCTCAGCTCATCCAGTCCAAACCTCAGACCAACTGCACCATGCCTGCTAAACCATGTCCCCAAGAACCACGGCCACAGGGTTTTGAATCCCACTAGAGATGGAGACTCCACGACTGCCCTGGGCAACTTCTGCCAGGGCTTCTCCACTCTGTCAGTACAGAAATGTTTCCTAATATCCAAGCTAAACCTCCCCTAGAACAACTTGAGTCCTTTTCCTGTTGTCCCATCCCTTGTCCCCTGGGAGAAGAGCCCAGCACCCACCTCACCACAACCTCCTTTCCTAGAGCTGCAGAGAGTGATGAGGTCTCCCCTCAGCCTCCGTTTCTCCAGACTGAACAGCCCTAAGTCACTCAGCTGTTCCTCACGGGACTTGTGTCATGACCCTCCTCTGTGCAGGGACCGGTCCGAGACAAGAGTTGACACTTACTTTCCTAGCTTATGGCCACTGGACCTCCTGAATACCCTGTGTCCACCAGTGCCAGCTTGATCCCTCTCTTGGCAGTGTGTGGCAGGGACATTCCTGCTGTCAGTCCCTCCACAAGCACAGACATGGGGTAGGAAACTCCACAGCGAGGTGTGAACTTTCTAGCTGCAGTGGTCATGCACGGGCAGCAGAACTCGGATAACTGCAAACCTCACGATTTATTTTGGGTTCACGGCAAGGTGCAAACCACTTCCCACGTGTTGGGACTGTTTGTAGGTCAGGGCACTTTGCAGTGTTTTCTGAAGTACAGGCCCCATTCCACTCCCCACGATGCTGAGCGTTTTGCCACCCCAGATGGGCTCGTGCCCTTCAAAAGGGTCATTGTCCGGCTTCCCTGGCCAGCATGGGCTCTGCCTGGCACCCACATCCCTGGGGAGGGCTTGAAGTTCCAGCAACGCTGGCTGGCAATGCCACAGCCCCGCAGCCTCCCCATGTGGCCACCAGCATCCCTGGAACCAAACAGAGAGATGCAAGAGGGACTTGGTGGGGCTGGTGTGCGAATGGGATCAGGGGGAACCTGAGCTTCATCAGGGCAGAGGGATGAGGCTGTGACCCCAGGGCACTGCGATTCTGTCCCAGGCATCTCCACAGCCAAACACCCCAAATTAGGAAAAAAGTTTTCACAGAAAGGGTGACTGGGCACTGTCAGAGGCTGCCCAGGGAGAGGGTTGAGTCACCTTCCCTGGAGGGGTTTAAGGGATGGGTGGACAAGGTGGGAGGGACATGGGTTAGTGACTGATGGGAATGGTTGGACTCAGTGATCCAGTGGGTCTTTTCCAACCTGGTTGTTCTATGATTCTATGCCAGAGCTTGCACCACTTGTGGGCTCATGGGCAAGGGGATCCATCAGCCAGCAGGAGTGATGGGGCCAGCATGATATCCCTTTGTGTGCTCATTTGATGGTGGTACAGCGTGGGGCTGGGATGGTATGGTCCCCGTAGGGGAGCTGTACCCTCAGGGGAAGGTAGACAAGCCTTCCTCGCTGGCCCAGGGACAGCTATCACCATCACAGAATGGGAACTTTTGGGGTCAGAAGGAACCTCAAAGCCCATCCAGTCCCACACCTGCCATGGGCAGGGACACCTCCCACGGCATCAGGGGCTCCAAGCCCCATCAAACCTGCCCTTGAACCCCTCCAGGGATGGGGCAGCCACCACTGCTCTGGGCAACCTGGGCCAGAGTCTCCCCACCCTCACAGCAAAACATTTCTGCCTAAGATCTCATCTCAATCTCGCCTCTTGCAGCTCAGAATCATTTGGTCTCATCCTCTCCCTGCCCTCCTTGATCCAGAGCCCCTCCCCAGCTTTCCTGTAGCCCCTGTCACCACTGGAAGCTGCTCCAAGGTCACTAGAAGAGGGCTCCACAGCTGATGAAGGAGATGATTGCCCATAACCTCAAAGCCCATCGAGTTCCACCCCCTGCAATGAGCAGGGACACCTTCTCCAGTTCAGGTTGATCAAAGCTCCATCCAACCTGGTCTTCAACACCTCCAGGGATGGGGAAACCTGGGCCAGGGCCTGCTCACCCTCACAGCAGAACATTTCTCCCCAAGATCTCATCTCAAGCTCCCCTCTCTCAGCTGGAAACTATCCTTCCTCATCCTCTCTCTGCCCTCCTTGATCCAGATCCCCTCCTCAGCTTTCCTCGAACCCCTTTCAGCACTGGAGACTCCTCTAAGCCTTCTCTTCTCCAGGCTGAATGACCCCAACTCTCTCAACCTGTCCTCATAGAGGATGTTCTCCAGCCCTCAGATCATCTCTGTGGCCTCCTCTGGACTCGCTCCAACAGCTCCATGTCCTCCGTGTGCTGAATACTGCACAACTGAATGCAGAGCTGCAAAGTAACCTGCATCCCTCTGCCCCGGGGGTGTGTGCTTTGTGACCTGTGGCTTTTAGCCATCTCAGGATTTTGGGGTGCTTGAAGGAGTCTCAAAGCTTCTAGGCTAATCCTTGCCACTGCCTATTGCAGGGGATGAAGACTCAGCTCTTGCTAGAACCTCCTTCCCCATCATCTTCCTCTTTGAATGATTCTAGCCTTCTTTTTCTATTCTGCCTGCACCCAAATAAATCGCATGCCCTACTCTGAGTGGGGCCACACTGATAAAAAATTGCTGTGTTCCAAGAATAACACAGGAAGCTTGAGAGAGATCAGCATTTAACTGCTTAAACTGCTGGCACTGTGTCAGCAGGGCGCTTGGAGATTAAACAGAGAAGTGCAAACAGAAAGAGAAAAGTGGAAACTGAAGCTGGCAGCGGAGTTGCAGCCTGGCAGGAGGGTGCAGCCAGGGCTGCCGCGGAATCACAGCCAGTGGCTCAGAGCAGGAATCCTGGGGCAGGGGGGTCAGCAGCGCAGAGGAGCATCTGGAGAGGGAGAGGTGCCCCCCTTCCAGGAGGCTTCTCAGCACTCCAGGGGAAACAACACCACCGCTGACAAAGGGCAGTTTTGTAAGCGCTGTTCTGTTTATGCCGATAACACACCAAGCGCCTGCAGCTGCAGCAGCGCTTTGCAGACCCTCCTCCTCCTCCTCTAGCTCTGGCAAACTCATTAGCAGTAAACGAAAGCTCCTTCCCTTCCGCTGACCATCTTGGGGCTTCTGCATGGAGGACAGAATTTCCTGATGCTGATCACATCACATCCCCATCACGCTTCCCCATGACCCCTGGTGCTCCGTGCTGCACCATGACCCTGCGGCTCACACCCTGCAAGCAGCAAGGCTGGAGAGCAGAAGCTGTGAAGTTGCCATGAGCAAAGCTGCCTCTGGCTGGTGTTAGCCACAAAGTTGTCTGTTTGCAGCCACAACCTTTCTTGCCCGGCACTGCGGCGCTGGCAACCGGCGCTTGTCACTTCCCCGTGTACACACTAGCATCTAAATTGCAAGCCAAGAGGAACAGAAAACTCCCAATGTGGGTTTCTGCATGATATATTTCCGTGGCAAAAAGCCATAATTTGGTTTTGCTCTGCAGCAATTCAGCCAAAAGCTGGAGCCACTTCTCATTGTGCTGTGCACCTCTGCCCAGGGCCACTCCGACTGACCCTCGTGAGACCTCACTTGTGGCCCTGTGGTCAATTCTGGAGTCCTCAGCTCAGGAAGGACACGGAGCTGTTGGAGAGAGTTTGGGGGAGGCCATGGAGATGATCCAAAGGCTGGAGAATCTCCCATTCGAGGGCTGGAACACGTCTCCAGCACTGCGCTGGCACTTCTTCTGTGCCAGGGACCTGCCACGGCTTGACAGGCTCTCCAGTGCCAGGCACATTCCACACCACTCATTTCTCTTTTTTTTTTTTTGGCCAGAATATCCATCTTGAACTCAAAGAAGCTTTTGAAGGGAGAGGTTCAGGCTGGCAAAATATCTCCAGTGTGGCAAATGGCCTCTTCCAGCAAACTCCCTGCTGCCCTGGGGGCTGAGTTTAGGGGTGGCAAAGCCCCTTCTGCCTGAAAAGACCCTCCAAAGCAGGGTGAGATCCCACAATTTGATTGCTTTGCGGTGACTGTGAGTAGTTTGCAGAGAGGAGATGGCTGCTTGGTGGGTGAAGGCAGCGCAGTGGACGTTGTTTGTTTTGGCTTTACTAACAATGTTGAGGTCTCTGGAGTGAGTCCAGAGAAGAGCAATGAAGCTGGGGAAGGGGCTGGAGAACAGGCCTTATGAGGAACGGCTGAGAGAGCTGGGGGGGTTTATCCTGGAGAAGAGGAGGTTGAGGGGAGACCTCATTGCTCTCTGCAACTCCCTGAAAGGAGGTTGTGGAGAGGAGGGAGCTGGGCTCTTCTCCCAAGGGACAGGGGACAGGACAAGAGGGAATGGCCTCAAGCTCCACCAGGGGAGGTTCAGGCTGCACATTAGGAAAAAGTTTTTCACAGAAAGGGTCATTGGGCATGGAAAGAGGCTGTCCAGGGAGGTGGTTGATTCCCCTTCCCTGGAGGGGTTTAAGGAACAGGTGGACGAAGTGCTGAGGGACATGGTTTAGTGTTTCATAGGAATGGTTGGACTCGATGATCCAGTGGGTCTCTTCCAATGCGGTTGTTCTATGATTCTATGATTCTAAGGCTCCTTTAACATCCTCATAGGCGAACTAATGAAGCAGGGGTTGGACAAGTGGCAATGAGAGGGACTGAGGGACTGGGAAGTGGCTGAAGAGTTGTGCTCAGAGAGCTGTCCATGGCACTAAGTCCAGTTCCAGTTGGAAGAGGGGAACCTGAGGGATTGATACTGGGGCCAGTGCTCTTTAATATCTCAGTGACATGGGTGATGGGGCAAAGTGCACCCTCAGCAAGTCTGTACTAGCACAAAGCTGGGAGGAGCGGTAGATGCACCAGAGGCACTCACTACCATCCAGAGGGACCTCCTCATGGTGGAGAAATGGGTTGACAAAACCCTCATGAAGTTCATATAATCATTTAGTTGGAAAAGACCTTTAAGGTCATCGAGTCCAACCATACCCGACCACTACTGAGTCAGATCCCTGACTCCACCACTGCACCGGGCAGCTTCTGCCAATGCCCGAGAACCCTTTCAGGGAAGAAATTTTTCCTAATATCTAATCTGAACCTGCCCTGGTGCAGCGTGAGGCTATTTCCTCTTGTCCTATCACTTCAACAAAGTGAAGAGCAAATTTCTGCCCTTGGGGAGGAACAACCTTGGGTACTGGTACACTCTGGTGCCAACCAGCTGGGAAGCAGCTTGGCATCAAAGGGCCTGGGGCCCTGGTAGGCACAAAACTAGACATGATGGGCACTGTGCCCTTGCAACAAAAGAGGCCAACATACTCCTGGGCTGCACTAGCAGGAGCATTGCCAGGAGCTCAGGGGAGGTGAGAGCACTGCTGGAGTGCTGGGTCCAGCTGGGATTCCCCAGTAGGAGACAGATATGGGAATACTGGAGAGAATCCAGTGAAGGACCATGAAGTTAATTAAGGGATCCAAGCATCTCTCCTAGGAGGAGAGGCTGAGGGAGCTGGGACTGGAAAAGAGGTGGCTCAGGGGGATCTTATCAACATGTGTGTGGGGAGCAAAGCAGATGGAGCCGGATTATTCTCAGTGGTGGCCAGTGACAGTGCAAAAGGCAATGGGAAATTCTATTTAAACATCAGCTAGAACTTCATTACTGAACACCAAAACGGGTTGCCCAGAGAGGTTGTGGAGTCTCCATTCCTAGAGATATTCCAAGCCCATCCAGACATGGTCCTGGTAATGTGGAAGCATTTCTACTTGTTGTGCACCAGTTGGTTTAGCACAGCACGGATTTCATCTCCTTGCAGAATTTATTGCTCCAGATCTTCTTCAATCCACTTGTGCATCACCCCTTTCACAAGTGCATCTCTAACATCATCAGATATCTCCTTGTAATAAGGCATCTTCTCAGACTCAGAACTGTGATTTATGAAGTAATCAACAACTGAAGAGAGCAGCATCATTTAAGAAAAAGTGTCCATAAAAGCTGCCTGGAGGAGAAGGACCTGGGGTTGTTGGTGAACAACCGACTGAATGTGAGCCAGCAGTGGCCCAGGTGGCCAAGAAGGCCAATAGCATCTTGGCTTGGATCAGAAACAATGTGACCAGCAGGGCCAGGGAGGTTCTTCTCCCTCTGGACTCAGCACTGGTGAGACTGCTCCTCGAATCCTGTGTTCAGTTGTGGGCCCCTCAGCACAAGAAGGATGTTGAGGCTCTGGAGTGAGTCCAGAGAAGAGAAACGAAGCTGGTGAAGGGGTTGGAGAACAACAGGAACATCTGAGAGAGCTGGGGGTGTTTATCCTGGAGAAGAGGAGGCTGAGGAGAGACCTCATTGCTCTCTCCAACTCCCTGAAAGGAGGTTATAGAGAGAAGGGAACTGGGCTCTTCTCCCAAGGGACAGGGCGAGAGGGAATGGCCTCAACCTCTGCCAGGGGAGATTCAGGCTGGACATTAGGAAAAAAAATTTCATGGAAAAGGTGATTGGGCACTGTTAGAGGCTGCCCAGGGGTGTGGTTGATTCACCTTCCCTGGAGGTGTTTAAGGGACGGGTAGACGAGGTGCTGAGGGGACTTGGTTTAGTGTTTGACGGGAATGGTTGGACTCGGTGATCTGGTGGGTCTCTTCCAACCTGGTGATTCTATGATTCTAAACCTGTTAAGTGATAGACCATTGCCATGGAGGTCATTCATTTGATGGGGGATGTGCTGCGGCACCACCGTGGAGCTGGTGGGACCCACAGAGTTGGCTGACTCTGCTCTGAGCAGGGGCTGAACTGGATGATATCTCCAGCCTCAGCTCCTTGCTGATCCGAGCTCAGTCAAGCCCTGTGGGACCGATAGCGCTTTGTGCAGCACAGAGCCTGCCGTCCAGCCCCCTCTCAGCTCCACGTGCTGCGGTTCAGCAACCCTTGATAAAAATGCCCGGCACGAGTGTGTGTTGGAGCCCATTGGGCTTTTTTTTTTTCCAGAGTTGCATAATTTTAGATAAACTCCTTGTCTTTTGCTATCCAGACACACAGGGAAAATCCCTCCCGCAGCTCCCGCAAACAGTTCTCTTTGTAGCTATGCTGCTTGGCATATTTTCATTTCCTTTCGATTTGATGAAGCCGAAAATGAGCGATGAGTCAGAGCTCAGCACACTTGGCCCTGATGGACCCATATCCCTTTCTTTCTGCTATTTTATTGTTTTAAATTCCCTTTAGCTGTTTCACTTTCATGTCATCCTCTGTCATCATCCTGGAATTTCCACTGGGTCTTCTCCCGGCTGCCTCCAGGACTCCCTTTTAAAAGGGAGCTGAATCCAGCTCCGACAGTCCAAGCTGCATCTGCCAGAGCTTCTGCTCCTCTCTGACTGCCCTCACCCAGTGGGAAGATGAAGATCTCCGCAGCTGTTTTTGCTCTTCTTCTCATTGCTACCTCTTGTTCCCAAACTTTTGCTGGCCCAGGTGAGTCCTGCTTTTTCATTTGTGAAGGAAGAGTAGACCTCAGCCTTTGCTATCATTTCTCTGTTGAGTGTTCCTGACTGATAACTGAGAATTTTTCAGCACTTGTACCACTCTGAACTCTGCACTGAGATCAGCTGCATGTTGTAGCCTCAGAATTAGAAAACCATCCATCCATCCATCCATCCATCCATCCATCCATCCATCCATCCATCCATCCATCCATCTTGGGCTTGGAGTACTTATTCCTTATAGTTTAGGGACTTCAGTCTCTACCCTGGGGCTGGGGGAGGTTGGGAAGCAAAAATCTGAGCAATGACCAAGTGGGAATCTCCCCCAGCACTGGCTGCATGTTCCTGTAGTTGGACCAGATGATGCCCAATGTCCATTTCAACCTGAATTATTCTCTATCTCCTCAATCCCTTCCCTGCCAGCATGGTCCCTCAGCTGATGGACTGGCTGCTCCCGATGCACAGCCCAGCGCATGCTCACATTATCTCTCCTTGCCTCTTCCAGCTGGGTCCGACCACCCAGACTGCTGCTTCTCTTACACGACCCACAAGCTCCCGCAGAAGCTCATCCTGCGTCACTACAGCACCAGCACCAGTTGCACCCTGCCAGCCATCATGTAAGTACCCAGCACCGAGTCCTGGGGGCAGAGAAGGTGGGACAGTGTGCAGTCAGCAGCTGTGGGGGGGGTGTGGGAGAGAGCAGCCCTGCCCGGGGGCTGAGGGCAAAGGAGCTGCAGGAACAGAGCAGGGTGAGGGCAATCCCAAGGCAGAAGGACTTGCACAGGGGGTGCCAGGGATCCTCTTGTGGGAATGCCCTGGGATGTTCCTGCTGGAGTCAAGGAGGTTGTGTGGGAAAAGGAGTGGGAGCAGTGGAAAACACAGCTGGCTGCTGGTTTCAGCATCATATTAGGGCATGGTGGCGACTCTCTTGCAATGCCCCAAAGCGGAGGCCCAGGATCTCCTGGAATGCAGGTTCAAGTAGAGGTCTAACATGTCATTGGGCAGTGGCAGAGGCTGCCCAGGGAGGTGGTTGATTCACCTTCCCTGGAGGTGTTTAAGGGACGGGTGGATGAGGTGCTGAGGGACATGGGTTAGTGTTTGATGGGAATGGTTGGACTCGATGATCCAGTGGGTCTCTTCCAACCTGGTTGTTCTATGATTCTATGATTCTATATTCTATATTCTGTTCTGGTGGATGTTGGCCTCTTCTCCCAAGTAACAGGGGACAAGACGAGAGGGAATGGCCTCAAGCTCTGCCAGGGGAGGGTCAGGCCGGACATTAGGAAAAAAATTTTTCACGGGAAGGGTCATTGGGCACTGGCAGGAGGCTGCCCAAGGAGGTGGTTGATTCACCTTCCCTGGAGGGGTTTAAAGCACAGGTGGTCAAGAATACTGAGGGACACAGCTTAGTGTTTGATGGGAATGGTTGGACTCGATGATCCAGTGGGTCTCTTCCAACCTGGTTGTTCTATGATTCTATGTCTCATTCCTGTCCCACAGATTCATCACAAAGAGAGGTCGCCAAGTCTGTGCCAACCCCAGTGACACCTGGGTGCAAAGTTACCTGCAAAACTTGAAGCAGAACTGAGCGAAGCGAGATGGCAAGTGTAGCTGCTGTCATGCGTGAGTCGTGTTATCCTGAGCTCCTGCGATGGAGCAGGACCCTGGGGCGACAGGAGCTGCGTGAGCTCGGGTCATCTGCAGGGAACACCAAGGGACCTCTGGAAGGGCTCTGTGAGGCACCTCGTGTCGGGCGGCTGCTGCTCACCCTTGGTTTGCACAGACCAGTCTCGTCCCTCTGCCTTGACAACTCCACCCGTGGCCTGGGAAGGCCCATGGGCTGCACCTCAATTGTTCTTATCTTATTTTAAATTATTTAAGATATTATCACGTGGCCTAGGCAATATGTTCCTGTGCAGATAACAATGCTGTTTATGGGAGAGTGGCATTTGTGGGAGTCTGGCTGAGTCTCAGTGTTAGATGATGAGTGGCCCTGGATTACACATGTGAAATCATGGCTCTAGAGAATAAAGAATTTGGATAAAATGTCTGCTTTTCCCTTTTTATTTGGTGATCACAAGTACCAAGGCAGATCCTCATCCTGCTCCTCTCTGAACACTCTAGATGGCACATGACTTTGATAGGAACGGTTGGACTCGATGGTCCGGTGGGTCTCTTCCAACCTGCTTGTTCTATGATTCTATGATGGCACACGATGGTGGAAGATGGTTTGTGGCAAACCCATCAAGTTTCCATACTGCAGACAGATGAACATCTGACACCTCAGTCTCTCGCCACCCCCACCTTGTTCCACATCCTCTTCAGAACTGACCATGTTTGTTTGCACATATGGGCCTTCTGTATACATGAACGTGCTCCCCACCCCCCCAAGGCACGTCCTGTGTGCTCGTTTGTGGTCCCAGCCCCACAGGCTGCACCCCAAACTGCTCCCTGGGGTTGCTGTCTGTGTGCAGGGGGGTGATAGAACAGGTTGCTGCGAGGGGTAAAATTCCAGAGGCTTTGGGAGGGGAGCAGGGAGAGCAGCTCATGGTTGGATGGGAAGAAGTAGAGAGCACAGAGCTGCTGTGGTGCTGGGGCTGCTCTGGAAGGTAGCAGGTACCCAGAGACACAAGCTGCTTGTCAACCCCCGTGCTAAGTGTTATTAGATGTGGGGCAGGGTGAATCTTCTGCCCATTCCCACCACTGCCAGCCTTTTCTGCCAGTGAAACATCTATGTTTCCCAGTACAGAGCCCACAGGCACCAATATGAACATGTAAGCAGCCCCACAGTGCCTCTCCTCTCATGTATCTGCTCCTCCGAGATATCATCACACCGCTGCCCTCCAGCCCCCATGTCTACCTGGTCCTGCTGAGCCCCAGCAGGGCTGCCTGGAGAAGGGCAGGGACCCCAGCTTTACTTTCTGACCACCCCAACACAGACTGTCCTTCACTTTCCTATCAGTGAATGAAGAGAAGGATTTGGCTGTGTTGCAACAGGGAAAACAGCCACCAGCAAACCTCTTTTCTCTGGGTTGTAGTAAAGCACAGCTTGGGTAAAGGGTAAAAACACAGTGCTGGGCACACCTTACCCATTGCAGTCATGCCCAGACTTTTCTTCTGCTGCATTCTGAGAAGAAATGTCCCCAAAAGCATGGGCAACAGAGCAGCCCTGGCCTTGCAGTCAACCTGTCCTGGTTTGTTTCCTAAAGCAAAAAAAAAAAAAAAAAAAAAAAAGCCTTTCCCTTATTGTTTCATTTTTTTCCTGCAGCTGTAGATCAGACTTGGCAACCCTGAGGATGGGAAAGCACCTCCGTGTTGTCTTGTGATTTCCCTCTAATGTTGTGTTTTCTGGGCTAGAAAGTCATCAGCAGGCAGGAGGGGTCATGGGGCCACCGAACAAGCAGCATCTCAGCAAGGAGCAGCCCCAGCTCAGGCACCACCTTCTGTCCCAAGACATGGAGCTGGTGCTAGGGTACCACATGGAGGGCTCCTCTCCAGCTCCATGGGGATGGCTCCTGCCTGCTCTACTAGGAGGATTGTTTGGGAAAGGCACAGGTTTTCAACCCTGACAAGGTTCTCGTGCTCTGCTGGCACAGCAGGGTCCTAGCAGACATGATCAGGTCCAAGCAGAGACAAGATGGGTCAGCATAAAGGACTGAGAGCAGTGCTGTGGAGAAAGGCTTGGAGTACTGGGGGATGAAAATCTCAATGTGAGCTGGCAACACAAGCTCCCAGCCCAGAAACCAACCGTGTCCAGGGCTGCACCCAAAGCAGAGGGACCAGCAGGGAGGGAGGGGATTCTGCCCCTCTGCTCCGCTCTGTGAGACCCACCTGGAGCCCTGAGTCCAGTTCTGGAGTCCTCAGCACAGGGAGGACATGGAGCTGTTGGAGAGAGGCCAGAGGAGGCCACAGAGATGATGTGAGGGCTGGAGAACCTCCTGTATGAGACCAGGCTGAGAGAGTTGGGGTTGTTGAGGTTGGAGAAGAGAAGGCTGTGGGGAGACCTTAGAGCAGCTTCCAGTGCTGAAAGGGTCTCCAGGAAAGCTGGGGAGGGGCTCTGGATCAGGGAGAGGACAAGGGGAATGGTTTTGAGCTGCAAGAGGGGAGATTGAGATGAGATCTTAGTGAGAAATGTTTTTCTCTGAGGGTGGGGAGTCCCTGGCCCAGGTTACCCAGAGCAGGGGTGGCTGCCCCATCCCTGGAGGGTTTCAAGGCCAGGCTGGATGGGGCTTGGCAGGGGGTGGAACTGGATGGGCTTTGAGGTCCCTTCCAACCCAAACCATTCTGTGTTTGCAAGAAGTCTTGTCCCACCCTATGGTCTGGGTTTGATCCTTGGGGAGAGACAAAATCTGCAGAGCTGAGTCTGGAGCAGGGTTCCCTGCAGTGCTGTGTAACACAGGAGCAGAGTGATCACCATGTGGCAATGTGAATGAACAGGAGCTGCTGCTTGTTTGTGGGAAGGTGAGGACCCTGGGAATGGGATGTTGGGGGTCTCCTACTCCTGAGGGGATCCCAACCCCTGCAACAGTTGCTATGTGCTTGTCTTTGTGAGAAGCAGAGTTTGGTGCTGCAGAGGAACTGCAGGAGCCCAGAGCAGTCCTTGACGTGGAGGTCTGTGTGCAGGGAGGGTTCCAAGGATGGATTTTGTGTACAGAATCTGGGGAGCAGGAGGTTTGAGGTTTGCCCCAGACCTAGGATGCAGGAGACAGACTGGAAAGTTAGGAGTGCTTAGTGCTTCAGCTGCCTCTTCTCCGGACAGTCCCTGGCCAGCATCCCAGACACATGTGGGAATTTCCCTTTATGCCATTTCTGGTTTCGGTTTCCTTCCCGAAGCTCCAGGAGCAGTAGTCGGGCCAGCCTGATCCAAGTGCCCTACCTCATCCACAGCTGGACATTCTTAGGCTGCATTTACTATCATGGTCCTCTCTGGTCTTTTGGAGAACACAAACCCTGTGGCTGTCCCCATTCTCCCAGTGAAGGTGAGAGAAGCCCTGGGAAGGAAGATAAACCCTGCAGAACTTCAGACCCAAAGGCTGCCTTGTCCCCTGCCGGGGTCTCTCCCTAACCCAGCTCTGTAGCTGCCCCCTCCAACAGCCTCTGTGTGTTCACCCCTGCTCTTGCTTTCAGCTGTTCTCAGCATGAGGTGGTTATTTCTAGGCAACATCATCACATTAAGGGACGTGCATCCTGCCACCACCTCACCCTGCAGCACTTTGATAGCTGGTGGCTTGAACTTGGTCTCAGGACTCAAACTTTTTGAGTTTTGTCCTTCCAGCCTGCACTGGTGATGGTCTGGGAGCTCCACTTCTCTTGAGAAGACTCTCTCCTGCACCCACCCATTTCTATCATCCATCACTGGTGCCTCTCTGCAGAAAGGGAACGGCCTCAAGCTCCACCAGGGGAGATTTAGGTTAGAGATTAGGAGGAAGTTTTTCAGACAGAGGGTCATTGGGCATTGGAATAGGCTGCCCAGGGAGGGGGTTGATTCCCCTTCCCTGGAGGTGTTTAAGGCACAGGTGGATGAGGTCCTGAGGGACATGGTTTAGTGTTTGACAGGATTGGTTGGACTCTATGATCCGATGGGTCTCTTCCAACCTAGTTGTTCTATGATTCTATGATCTGTGTGTCTGCTCAGTTGCTGGTGGGAACATGATCTCTTTGGTCGAAACCTGTTGCTCTGCTTCTTGCTGCTGTCTGCTCTGGACATTGCTTTGCTCCAGGAGAATTTGCCTCTGTCTTTGGGTTGTTGTTTCTTCTCCTGGACGAGAAGAACTTCTCCACGCTTCTACACCTTTCCTGTCCATCTCAGGGACCACCACCCTTTCTGCCTGGGACTGTGCCACATTGTGTCCCATCACCAAGAATTGGAAACCCCTCCATCCTTGAGACCCACTCCATCCCTCAAAACCAGCTCCATCCCTCAGAACCTAGGCAGAATGCAGGTAGGACACCCACCAAGATGCAGGGAAAGCACAGGAAGGACATGGATCTGTTAACATGAGTCCAGAGGAGGCAATGGAGCTGATCCAAGGGCTGGAGCACCTCCCATGCGAGAACAGGCTGAGAGAGTTGGGGTTGTCCAGCCTTGGCAAGAGAAGGCTCTGAGGAGACCTTAGAACAGCTTCCAGTACTGAAAGGGACTCCAGGAAAGCTGGGGAGGGGCTCTGGATCGAGGAGGGCAGGGAGAGGATGAAGGGGAACAGTTTTGAGCTGCAAGAGGGGAGATTGAGATGAGATCTTAGGCAGAAATGTTTTGCTGTGAGGGTGAGGAGGCCCTGACCCAGGTTGCCCAGAGCAGTGATGGCTGCCCCATCCCCAGAGGGGTTCATGGCCAGGTTGGATGGGGCTTGGAGGTACCTGATCCAGTGGGAGGTGTCCCTGCCCATGGCAGGGGTGGGACTGGATGGGCTTTGAGATCCCTTCCAACCCAAACCCTTCCATGATTCTATGATTCTCTTCCTTTTTCCCCAGAAAGAAATTGCTATGATGAACACCAAAACTTAATTACGGTTATTGCATTACGAACAGAAGGCTTTATCCCTTAGTGACAGCAAGAAGCCATGTTTACAAAATAAGTCAAAAATTACTAATTAACACTTAAAATGCCCCTTCCCAGAGCGTAGATGAGGATGCCCAGGGGACCTCTCAAAGTAGCCCAAGTGGTCTGTGTCCGGGCAGGTTGCTCAACAGGAGGGGAGGGGTACGAGGCTCTCGACTGCATCCCTGCACAGCAGCTCTGGCTCAGTCGTGGCAGGGAGAAAGGGAAGGGGTTTGCGGATATGGAGGCTGAGTCGTTTCTAGCTGGGAAGTTTTGGTTCTTCCCTTGCCTCTCCCAAAATGCTTGTGGTGTGGTTCTGTCAGTCTTAATTTTCCAGGAAGGAGAGGAAAATCAGCTTCCAGAGCTGACACAGAGAGAAAACAATCTTTATTCTTTGGCACTCGCAAGAGACAGTTTTTTGAGAACAAGGCTGAACAATGTGGTTCCACAATAAGTGTCCTGTCAGCAACCAGTGCTCCTCCGCGGTGGAGCCAGGTCTTACTCACAGCATCCACTCTACCATGGCAAGATTCAGCCAGTTGACTTGGAAGTCAGCCTGGCTTTACATTCATATCTAATTTTGATCAACCGCTTCCCACAAATAGCCCTGGGGAGAACATCCTCCTCCCATTGTAGCAGTGGAGGGACAAGAAGGGGACAATTGAGTGATATGTCACACAGCAAGGCTACCCCAAGGTGGGTCTGCAGGGCCAGGAGAGTCCCAGCATCACAGCTGCCCCTAAAACCGGCTAAGGTGTAATGGACAAATAACAGCTTTGCAAGCCAAAACGAACTTCAGGGGTCCCAAGGTGGCCCAGAAGGTCCCAGTGCTCAGCACCAGGATTTATAGATTTAAGACTCTGCTGGGTGCTCTTGCAGGACTGTTCAGGGCAGAGACGTCTCAGCTCCCAGTGCTCACTGCAGCTCCAGGGCGTTCACGTATTCCTTCACCCACCTGGCATCAGGGTGAGCACAGACCTCCCGGTCCTTCCTGGTGATGAACCTGTCAAGTCAGGCAGGGAGGTGTTACAGCCCCAGGGAGGAAAAAGGACATGAAGGTCTTGGGTCATCTCCCAGGCACCCTCTACCCTGGGATCCAGGCTAACTCCCAAGGGGATGGATTCCTCTCCAGGCTCCCATCCCAGCATGAGGCCGATGCAGAGCCTGCTAAAAGCCTCCTAGGAGAACCCCACCGTGCTCAGATGGCCATGTTTAGCACAGAAGTCTGCTGGCTTCTGTTCCACAGCCTGTATCAATTCCAACTCTTATAGGTGACACATTATGAGCACTGGGCTCATCTCCACTGGGAGGTCCTGCTGGCTACACAAGGACGTCCTCCCCCCTCCTTATTCCCAGCATCAGGATGTTTCAAGGGGATGAAGGAGACTTCATCTTTCTCAGTGGAGAGCCCAGAGGAGGAGCTGGTACTTACACAACTGCTGGCTGTGAGCACTTGCTGCTGGTGTAGAAATAATCCTTCACATGACTCTGAGGCAGCTTTCGTACAGAGTAGCTGAAGCAGCACACAGTTGTGTCAGCCCCAACTGGAAGAGATCAGGAAAGCCAGCATGAGTCCATCATTCACAATAAGAAGAGAAACCACACATTCCCCCTTATGGGCAATCATCTCCTTCATCAGATGTGGTGCCCTCTTCTAGTGACCTTGGAGCAGCTTCCAGAGCTGAAAGGGGCTCCAGGAAAGCTGGGGAGGGGCTCTGGAACAGGGAGGACAGGGAGAGAATTAGACCAAATGATTCTGAGCTGCAAGAGGAGAGATTGAGATAAGATCTGAGGCAGAAATGTTTTGCTGTGAGGGTGGGGAGGCCCTGGCCCAGGTTGCCCAGAGCAGGGGTGGCTGCCCCATCCCTGGAGGGATTCAAGGGCAGGTTGGATGGGACTTGGAGGTACCTGATCCAGTGGGAGGTGTCTCTGCCCATGGCAGGTGTGGGACTGGATAGGCTTTGAGATCCCCTCCAACCCAAACCCTTCCATGATTCTATGATTCTTTTCCTGTTTCCCCAGAAAGTCTGCAAGAAATTGCTATGAAGAACACCAAAGTCACACCAATTACAGTCATTGCTTGGCTCTCTTCTAAAATATTTTGCCCTCACTTCCAATGATAAAAATTGCTACGGTCTCCTTGGGGCCACTCCTAAAGACCAACAATGAAATTACGGGCAATGAAACGTGAAAACTTTGAGTAAAGTACATGCCTAAGAGAAAAGATGCTAAAAGAGAGTCAAGTCCTGAGAAAGCAGAAGATTTTCACACAGGTTTGCAACGTTTGCACCTAACATTTTTCCAGTTCTGCTCCCAAACACCTGCCAGTCAGAGCACAAATCCAGCCCACGAAGCAGAGAGAGGCTGTACTCACATGGAGCAGGAGAGGCCTGGGGAAAGAGGGCGATAGCGAGGATGACGGAGAGGCAGACAGCCGAGGTGTTCATCGTGGACAGGGATGAGCTGCTAGGGCAGGAGCAGAGTGGATTCCTCCTGTGTCTGGTGCCTGGGGCTGGTTTGGTCCTTGCTCTTTATAGGGCCAGTGGCCCCGCCTGTCAGTCAGCTTTTGAGGCAAGCGCTTGGAGTTTCCAAAATGTATGAGCTGATGTCATGGCACCTTTGCCTCAGAAATGCTGAAAGAAAAAAGGAAGCAGCAGGTCTAGGAAATACCAGAATAGCTTTCATGTGAGGTGAGGTGACTGAGCAAATCACACCCGCATGAGGGCTATACTGACCAAGACAGGATACGAAACCACCCCTGAACAGCAGGTTCACACTTAGACTAACCAACGCAACAGTGGTCCTCAGCAAACTCATCTCAGCATCCTCCCTGAAGGACCTCAACTCAGTCTCCTTTTCAAGGACTCAAGCCTGACATAGGTGCTCAGACCCTCAGAATAAGAAGGAGGGACATGAGGGAATGGCAGAATAGGAGGAAGCAGTGCCAGAGGAGGGTTGGGTTGGACATGAGGAGAAGGTTCTTCCCCCAGAGGGTGGTGGAGCCCTGGAAAAGCTCCCAGGGCAGTAGTCACAGCACCAAGGCTGACAATATTCCAGAAGCGTTTGGCAAAGTCCCTCAGCTCCACAGTGTGGATGTTGGGGTGTCCTGTGCAGGGACAGGAGTTGAGCTTGATGATCCTTGTGGGTCTCTTCTGACTCAGGACATTTGATGGTTCTATGAACAGAACAAGTCCAGCCAGGGGGTTTTGCTCCTGTGGTGGGCCTGGGGCACACACTCAGTGGGTACAGGGGTGCAGCACAGGCAGCTCGGGCAGGAGGCACACTCTGAGCTCGGCTGCCTGTTAAGGCAGCCAGGATGGCTAGTGCACTAGGGACTGCCTGTAGAGTTGGGCTGGCAGTCTCGGCACCATAAAATGTAAAATTCTCAGTCTTGTGCGTCCAACACAGATCTCAGGATCTCCAACCCCCCCTCCTAACACAGGCCTGCAGCAGCCAAGAAGGGGAATGCTTGCCTGGCAAAGCCCAGCTCCATTGTCTGACTCTGCAAACAGCAGAAATACAGGGCAAACAGAAGTGCCAGCGTGGGTTTGGTACAAGATGGGATGCACAAGGCAGAGCAGGAGGTTCCTCTGTCCGGGGAGTGGGGATGGATCAGCTCTCATGCAGATGCGTAGGCCCTGTGCACACTCACACAGGGCTCGTGGCCTGCCCAAAGGCCCCTGGCACTGCACTGACTGTAAGAATCTTAGAATCATAGAATCATGGAATCATTAAGCTTGGAAAAGCCCTCCAAGCCCACCCAGTCCATCTGTCAGCCCAATCCCACAGTGCCTGCTGAACCATGTCCCCAGGTGGCACATCTACATGGTTTTTGAGCCTCCAGGGATGGAGACTCCACCCCTGTCCTGGGCAGCCTCTGCTAGGGCTTCATCACTCTTTTGGTAAAGAAATTATTCCCCATATACAATCTAAATCTTCCATGGCACAACTTGAGGCCATTTCCTCTCGTCCTGTCACTTGTCCCTTGAGAGAAGAGCTCAGCATCTGCCTCACCATGGCCTCCTTTCTGGGAGCTGCAGAGAATGTTGAGGTCTCCCCTCAGCCTCCGCTTCTCCAGACTGAACAGCCCTAAGTAACTCAGCTGTTCCTCACAGGACTTGTGTCATGACCCTCCTCTGTGCAGGGACAGATCTGAATCAAGAGTTGACACTTACTTTCCTAGCTTATGGCCACTGGACCTCCTGAATACCCTGTGTCCACCTCCTCCTCTTCAGAATCTAATTCTAAAGCCCCAGGTCCCTCAGCTGCTCCTCATTCAGACCCTCCCCCACCCTCCTTGTCCTCCGCTGGAGGCCCAGGACTCCCTGGGATGCCCCAGGGAGCATTTCCCCTTCCTCCACCTCCCTCTTCTCTGCACCAAATTTGCCAACTCACAGCCTGTGGTTTCTCTGGGTATTTTCAAGCACATTCCCCAGTGACAACTGCTGCTCACGAGGCACCACGAGCTTCTCTCCCTGGGTTTCCTTGCTGCCCCTTTAGGGCAGTGGGGACCACTGGGCACTCTGTTCCTACTCTTCTCTCCCACCATACCTCAAGGGTCTCTGTGGGGCACTTGGAGACTTCTTGTGCCTTTGTGCATTGGGGCTGACTCACCGCAGTGTCACCTCCTCTGCCACATCCCCATGGATGGGGAGTGGTGCTGCAGGAGGGCCCCCACGCTCTTCCATCCCCAGGTTGCTCCAGAGACCCTTCTGGGATGGACAAGATCTTCCCAAAAGCATCCTCTCTGGAGCTGTCCCCACAGGACTGGGTGTGCTGGTGTCCTTGGAAACCCTGAGGACTCATGCCTTCAAAAGCATGTGAAGATCTGGAGCTGGAGCTGAAGCAAGAGGCTGGCACCATCGCAGCAACACATGAATTCAGGTTTCACAAGGGAGAAAATCCCCAACGGAATCTGCCCACGGACATCCTACTCTTGGAGGTGGGGATTGGGGTTACTTATTCATAGAATCATAGAATCACTGGGATGGAAAAGACCCACTGGATCATCGAGTCCAACCATTCCTATCAATCATTAACCCATGTCCCTCAGCACCTCATCCATCCGTCTCTTAAACTCCTCCAGGGAAGGTGACTCAACCACGTCCCTGGGAAGCGTGTTCCAGGGCTCAATGATCCTTTCCATGAAATTTTTTTTTCCTAATGTCCAGCCTAAACCTCCCTTGGTGGAGCTTGAGGCCATTCCCTCTTGTCCTCACCACAAGAAGGATGTTGAGGCTCTGGAGCAAGTCCAGAGAAGAGTTACAAAGCTGGTGAAGGGGCTGGAGAACAAGTCTTACAAGGAGCGGTTGAGGGAGCTGGGCTCGTTTAGCCTTGAGAAGAGGAGGCTGAGGGGAGACCTTATTGCTCTCTACAACTACCTAAAAGGAGGTTGTAGAGAGGAGGATTCTGGCCTCTTCTCCCAAGTGACAGGGGACAGGACGAGAGGGAATGGCCTCAAGCCCCACCAGGGGAGGTTCACGCTGAACATAAGAAAAAAACTTTTCACAGAAAGGGTTATTGGGCAGTGCCAGCGGCTGCCCAGGGAGGTGGTTAAGGGACAGGTGGATGACATGCTGAGGGTCATGGTTTAGTATTTGATAGGAATGGTTGTACTTGATGATCCTGTGGGTCTTTTCCAACCTAGTGATTCTGTGAGGTTGTGTGAGTTCCTGTCCCCTGGGAGAAGAGCCCAGCTCCCTCCTCTCCACAACCTCCTTTCAGGTAGTTGGAGAGAGCAATGAGGTCTCCCCTCAGCCTCCTCTTCTCCAGGATAAACACCCCCAGCTCTCTCAGCCATTCCTCATAACCCTCTCCAACTCCCTCACAGGCTTCGCTGCTCTTCTCTGGACATGCTCCACAGTCTCAATACCAACAAGTGGCCTTATTGCTAATCTTGTACACATTCTAATATTGCAATTATATTAGCCATAGTTCTGACTGGCTTGTGTGTGTGTTACACCAGAGCCACCCAAGGGTGTGCAGCAAGGCCATAGGTCTAGGCTTGGTCTGTTTGTTACAACAGCTATTGCATTTTTTCAGCTGCAACACTTGATAGAACCATGGAATGGTTTGAGTTGTAAGCGATCTCCAAGCCCATCCAGTTCCACCCCCTCCCATGAGCAGGGACACCTTCACCAGTTCAGGATGATCAAAGCTCCATCTAACCTGGTCTTCAACATCTCCAGAGATGGGGCAGCCACCACTGCTCTGGGCAACCTGGGCCAGGACCTCCCAACCCTCACAGAAGAACATTTCTCCCCAAGATCTCATCTCCCCTCTTGCAGCTCAAAACCTGTTCCCCCTCATCCCATGCCTGCAATCCCTGATCCCAGCTTTCCTGGAGCCCCTTTCAGCACTGGAAGCTGCTCTAAGGTCTCCCCACAGCCTTCTCTTCTCCAGCCGCAACAACCCCAACTCTCTCAGCCTGGCCTCATACAGGAGGTTCTCCAGCCCTCACATCATCTCCATGGCCTCCTCTGGACTCACTCCAACAGCTCCATGTCCTCCCTGTGCTGAGGACTCCAGAACTGGACACAGGTCTCCAGGTGGGTCTCACAGTGAGGAGCAAAGGGGCAGAATCCCCTCCCTCCCTGCTGGTCCCTCTGCTTTGGGTGCAGTCCAGGACACGGTTGGTTTCTGGGCTGGAAGAGCACAGTATTGGCTCATGTTAAGTTTTTCATTCATCAACACCTCAAGTCCTCAGAGTTTCCTCAGGGCTTCTCCCAATCCATTCTCCAATATTGCCATTAGCCCATTGTTCTGGCTGATTTCTGCATTCCTTGCTCATGTCCCAGCCTCACACAGGGATGTGCAGCAAGACCATATGTGTATTGTCTCCTCGCTACAACAGCACTTGCATTTTTTAGCTGCATCACTTCAAATTGTTGGGGTGGCAATCGCTCATCTCCCCTTCCCCTGCCCTCACCACCCGAGACTGTGTCCTGCCGTAGGACATGAAACAAAGCCTGTGGTGGTGTGATCAGGTTTGCAGGGAGGAATTGTTACTGCCTGTGACAAAATATCTGGCAGGAACAGATAAAGATCTAAGAAACCACAGGAAATATTGACGCTCCCATGACCGCAAGGCTGCCAGAGCTCATACTCTGTTGGAGCTTGTAGAGGCAACCGAAACCATGACATCTGCATATCTTCCCAACAGTGCAGGCTGGTCGTGCCTCAGCCCACGACCTCAGCTCCCTCTTCCCCCTGACACGCTGTGACCAAAGGGTGGCATCATCCCTCGTGACCGTTGCACAACCCTCGCTTGGGGGTTCTGGCCCTGTGCAGGGTTTTGCAGTGGGGGAAGTGGACTCTGCAACCCTGACCATCGTGGTGGAGATGCCACCGTGTGGGAAAGATGCTATACCATTCACTGTAGCTCCGACCCTGCTTCAGGTCGGTTCTTGATGGACATTGTTGGTCCTCCTTGCTTTCATCCTACTCCGCACTCCACCACCCAGCTCCCCAAAGCCACCCACTGCCTCTCTTTGTCTTCTTTTGCTCAATGAAACATATCCCCTAAGGGAAAGGTGGTGGCAAAGGCGAGTGGTCAGTGACAAAGCAAGTGGTCAGTGGCTTGGATCCACCAGCCATTGCAGGACAGTCTGGGCAGAGACCAGGAAACCATGGGACGGGGATCCTGGATGTCCCACTGTGACCCCAGACCACATCACAGAAGAGCTGCAGGGAGGAACGTGTTGAGGTTTGGCCTCAGATGGAGACAGGGGTTCACTGGCGGTTTGAGGGACCTGCATGGGGCAAGGAGAGCCAGAGGGAGGTTTCCTCAGTGCACAGTATTGTGTGCACAGACCCTGTAAGTCAGAGTGATTTTCTCTCTTGTCAAGGAAAGCATTGACTTCTCCTCTTAACCACACATGAGCCTCCAAGGAGCACCGAGCCCTCTGCTGTCTTCTGTGGGAAATGTTCCTGGAGCTCTCTCAGAGAATCATTTACTTGGAAAAGACCTTTGAGATCACTGAATCCAGTGATACCTGTCCACTACCAAACCATTCCTGAGCACGTCATCCACACATCTTTTAAACCCCTCCAGGGATGGGGACTCCACCAGTGCCCTGAGCAGCCTCTCTCAGTGCCTGAGAATCCTTCCAGTGAGGACATTGTTCCTAATGTCTAATCTGAGCCTGCCCTGGCACAACCTGGGGCCATTTCATTCATCTGCATCTCAGTTGCCACTCATCCATCTGCTGAGAAGCTCCAGAAGTGCCTGCACCCCCAAGTTCCCTGCACACAGTCCAGGGCAGGCAGGGCCCCACAGCACCAGGCATCGCCCTGTGTGTCACCTTTTGTGTCACTGCTTGTGCCCTTTGGGTCTGAACCCCACTGTGGTGGGTGCTACAGGGGCAGGGGACACTGGTACTGTCACCTTCAGCCCTGGGCTCTCCTGTGGATTCCTACAAACATAGAATAGAACTTTGGGATGATTTGGATTGAGAAGCACATCAAAGCCCATCCAGTCCCACCCCTGCCATGGGCAGGGACACCTCCCACTGCATCAGGGGCTCCAAGCCCCATCCAACCTGCCCTTGAACCCCTCCAGGGATGGGGCAGCCACCCCTGCTCTGGGTAACCTGGGCCAGGGCCTCCCCACCCTCACAGAAAAACATTTCTCCTTAACATCTCATCTCAATCTCCCCTCTTGCAGCTCAAAATCATTCCCTTCATCCTCTCCCTGCCCTCCCTGATCCAGAGCCCTTCCCCAACTTTCCTGGAGACCCTTTCAGTCCTGGAAGCTGCTCTAAGGTCTCCCCACAGCCTTCTCTTCTCCAGGCTCAACAACCCCAACTCTCTCAACCTATCCTCATACAGAAGGTTCTCCAGCTCTCACATCATCTCCATGGCCTCCTCTGGCCTCTCTCCAACAGCTTCATGTCCTCCCTGTGCTGAGGACTCCAGAACTGGACTCAGGGCTCCAGGTGGGTCTCACAGAGCGGAGCAGAGGGGCAGAATCCCCTCCCTCCCTACTGGTCCCTCTGCTCTGGATGCAGCCCAGGACACGGTTGGTTTCTGGGTCGTGAGCTCACATTGTGGCTCATGTTGAGCTTCTCATTCCCCAGAACTCCCTGTCCTTCTCCTTGGGGCTGCTCCCAATCCGTTCTCCACCCAGCCTGGAGTTGTTGGGATCAGAATGGCTGTATGGTCCATTCCAGGTGGTGTGGCCATTGGGCCCCAGTGTCCCTGTTCACATAGGCCATGGGTGGTGCCCAGTGACATGTCTACCAGCGTCCCCACCTCGTCCCTGGTGGTCTAGTGGTCAGGATTCGGCACTCTCACTGCCGCGGCCTGGGTTCGATTCCCAGCCAGGGAAGGGGTTCCTGGTGGTCAATGAAGGACACAACCTTTTCCTGGGCTCCAGCACTGCCCTTGAGCATCTCCTGGGTTCATCAGAGGGTTCAAGAGCACATGGGGTTGGATGAGTTTTGGGGAATGAAGCAGCCTCCTGTCTCCCACTGACCCTGTGGCTGCACCCACCAGTGGAAAAATAGTCTGGAGTTGGAGTGGAGCATCAAGCTTGTGCTGGTTGGGAGGAGAAAAGTGACCTCAGTGTGTGTTTATAGGGAGCAGAGAGACCCAGGTGTGGGGCTGTAGGGAGCAGGATGACTCAAGCGTGGGGATGTAGGGACAGGGTAACCTAGATGTGAGCCTGTAGGGTGCAAAGTTACCCATATATGGGACTATTAGAATCATAGAAGCATAGAATCACCAGGTTGGAAAACACCCATCAGATCATCGAGTCCACCCATTCCAATCAATCACTACCCCATGTTCCTCAGCACCTCATCCACCCGTCCCTTAAACCCCTCCAGGGAAGGTGACTTAACCCCCTCCCTGGGCAACTTGTTCCAGGGCTCAATGACCCTTTCCATGAAAATATTTTTTTTCCTAATGTCGAGCCTGAACCCCCCCTGGCAGAGCTTGAGGCCATTCCCTCTCGTCCTGTCCCCTGTCCCTTGGGAGAAGAGCCCAGTTCCCTCCTCTCCACAACCTCCTTTCAGGTAGTTGTAGAGAGCAATGAGGTCTCCCCTCAGCCTCCTCTTCTCCAGGATAAAGAGGGTGACCCAGCTGTGGGGCTGTAGGGGCAGGATGACTCTGATGCGTGAGTGGACAGGATTTCTTGCTGTCACAACACAGCGTTTGTGCAGGTCCCTGGCATTTTGGGGACAGGGGACTATGCAGGGTCCCTGGTTGAGGAGGGGTGGGTCTTAGGGGCTGCAAGTAAAAGCTCCCGCTGTGAGCAGGATTTGAACCTGCGCGGGGAAACCCCATTGGATTTCAAGTCCAACGCCTTCACCGCTCGGCCATCACAGCAGTTGCCTGGAGGGGCTCTGTGGAGCTGAGGCTGTCACCCTGCCCCAGGGGACACAACAGGACCTCATCCCACCCTGGACATGGGTTCTGTGTCCCTGAGCCCTGCCGCACACCCAGCATAAGTCCGACAGTCAGTGCTGTCACCTGCCCTGAGTAGGACAAAGGCTGATGCAGAAACCAGCATCCCAGCAGCACTGGGACAGCAGCCAAGCACCTATCACGTCAGTGGTGGTGACACTGCAGAGGGGCATGGTGAAAGCTCTGTGACTCATCCTCTCTCCAAGAGAAAACCTGTCACTCAATGACCATCCCGTAGAAGGGGAGACCGAGGGGAGACCTCATTGCACTCTGCGGCTTCCTCACACGGGGAGGAGGAGGAGCAGGCGCTGAGCTCTTCTCTCTGGGCACCAAGGAGAGGAGCCGAGGGAATGGCAGAAGCTGTGCCAGGGGAGGGTTGGGTTGGACATGAGGGGAAGGTTCTTCCCCCAGAGGGTGGTGGAGCCCTGGAACAGCTCCCAGGGCAGCAGTCACGGCACCAAGGCTGACAATATTCTAGAAACCTTTGGCCAAGTCCCTCAGCTCCACAGTGTGAATGTTGGGGTGTCCTGTGCAGGGACAGGAGTTGGGACTCGATGACCCTTTTGGGTGCCTTCCAACTCAGGACATTCTATCATTCTGTAAACCTTCTCTCCCGGTCTGGGAACATCCCAGAGCCTCCTCCATGCCCTTCTACCCCCAACACACATGAATCTGCCTCTGTGAAAAGAAGTGCAAATTTCACTGAAGCAGCCTTACACACAGACCAGGTAGGGTTATTTTTCAATTGCTGGCAAGACAGTGTTGCAGACTTGTGTGACTTTCACTGGTTTAGAATCGTAGAATCATGGAATGGTTTTGGTCAGAAGAGACCTCAAAGCCCATCCAGTTCCAACACCCTATCATGGGCAGGGACACCTTCCACTGGGTCAGAGATCTTCAGAGAGGGATGCGGCCTCCTCTTCTCCAAACTAAACAGCCCCAGGTCCCTCAGGCACTCGCAGAACCCCTGAGCTTTGGACTCTTCCCAGCCACTCAATGTCCTTCTTGGAGTGAGGGCCCAAAACTTGGTGCCTCACCAGCACCAAGTGCAGGGGAGTGATCCCTTTCCTGCTCTTGTTGGCTCCTGCTGATCCAAGCCAGGATGCTGTTGGCCTTCTTGGCCACCTGGGCCACTGCTGGCTCATGTTTAGCTGTTGCTGACCAGCACTTCCAAGTCATTTTCCATGGGGCACTTTCCAGCTGCTCTTTCCCAAGCACAGAGCACTGATGGGGTTGTTGTGTCCCAAGTCCAGGACCCGGCACATGGACTTGTTGAATCCCATCCCATTGTCCAGATCCCTCCGCAGAGCCCTCCTGCGCTCCAGAAGACTGACACTCTTGCTCGATTTGGTGTCTCCTGCAAACTGACTAATGGGAATTATGGAGACTCGGGAGAAAGGTTAAACTCCAAGTCTTTCAGTCACCCTAATTTCCTTCCTCCTCTTCCAAATGCCATGTTCAGAGCTGGGAGATACATTTCCTGAATTTCTTGGAGTGCCTGTGTGGCTCAGGTTAGAGTAGGACACAGGAGTGGAGAGCCTTGAGATCTGGAAAGCCACCAACAACTTCATGGGCACAGTAAGTAAAGATGAGGTCTGTGGTCTGGAATTAGCCGTTTCTCTGTCATCCTTTTGAGCACAAAGTACTGTGCATTGTGTACCCAAACAACTCGTGTTGAGGTGAAGCTTCACTTCAGGGTAAGGATTCAAACATCCTTCAGTTGGCAAATGGAAGAACCCAGAGGGACCAGACCCGAGCACAAAGAACTGCAAGTTAGTGGAATCCAAAGGAGGGTTTGCAGGGGTCCAGAGTGGATTTGGAAAGGATGGTAGATGGTGAAGGTGGTCCAGACCCAAATGGAAAGACCAGGAGGGGACCAGAGAGGAAGAAGAGGGACCTGGAGAGCAATGGTATCCAAACAGAGGAGCTTGAAGGGGACCAGAATGTGAAAGATAGGTCTGAAGGGGTTAAGGAGAGCAAAAGATCTTGTCTGAAGCCCAGGCAGAAAGGGCTGGAGGGCCATATCCCAACTGGTCCTTGCAGCCTGGTTGAACTCCTGTTGCAGTGGCGAGAATTCCCACAACAATTCTCAGAGCTGGTTTTTTTTTATTTGCTGTTTGATTTTTTCATTCTGTGATCTCATGTCATCATCAGGGAACACCTTGTGATACTTACAGACAAAACTACCTTGCCTGGAAGAAAGAACAGGATGTGTTTGTAGGGAAGTGTGGGTTCAACAGAGACCTGACAGCTCGTCTGTCGTAACAAACGACACCTTTCAGTATTAAGGAATGCAGAAAACCGCAAGGTCTGTCACGAGGCAGATCTTTCTCTTCTTCCTAGAAATGGTCAGAGTGCTGCTCTCAAGGTTCAATTTGGCTTTTCATGTTTCAGAAAATCACACTTGCCTTGTGTGAGTGTTGGCTTTGCTGGTCCCAGCACAAGGGTGGTCACTGTTCCTTGCTGGGTCCGTTACTGGTGCAATGGTAAAACCTTTGGTCCTGACCATCAACCAGTGCTTAAGCCCAGGTTGCCCAGAGCAGTGGTGGCTGCCCCATCCCTGGAGGGGTTCAAAGGCAGGTTGGATGGGGCTTGGAGCCCCTGATCCCGTGGGAGGTGTCCCTGCCCATGGCAGGGGTGGTGGAATTGGATGGTCTTTGAGGTCCCTTCTGACCCAAATGATTCCATCACTCTATGACACTATGAAAATGATTTCATTAAGGTTCACCTCTGAATTGCTGGGAGCTTTTCCTTCTGTACTTGCCCTACTTGTGGGAAAACCAGAGGCGTGTTGAGCAAGGAGGGGGTGATATTGCTTTTTGCCCTTAGGCTGGGAAATAAGGACTGGAATAATCAGCTCTTTCTTTTTTGTTTGTTGTTTCAGTTTAAATATGTTGTTGATACAGCTAATGCTTAATCACATATTTAGCAAACACTGTCAGTGGTCACATAGCTACAGGTTGCTAAATTTACAATAGGATTTACAGATCGTGATCTGCAGTCTAGATAGCAATACCAAGAAGTAATGTCATATCAAGAACCTGAATGGGAAGAAATCTGAAAACGCTGATAAATTAGAGAGCAGATCTGATAGAGGAACTTGCTGCTGAGTAGGTCAGCCTTGATTTCGTGCTGGCGAGGCCATGCCTTGAACCCTGGGTTTAGTTTTGGGACCCTCACTACAAGAAGGACATTGAGGGGCTGGAGCACGTCCGGAGAAAGGAACGGAACTGGGGAAGGGGCTGGAGCCCTGGGGTTCTCCGAGCAGCTGAGGGAGTTGGGGTTGTTTAGCTTAGAGAAGAGGAAGCTGAGGGGAGACCTCATCGCTCTCTGCAGCTCCTGGAAAGGAGGTTGTGTTGACAAGCGTGTTGGGCTCATCTCCCAAGGGACAAGCTGCAGGACAAGAGGAAATTATCTCAAGTTGTCCTGGGAGGAGGTTAGATTGGATGTCAGGAATAATTTCTTCACCAAAAGAGTGGCGAAGCCCTGTCAAAGGCTGCCCAGGGCAGTGGTGGAGTCTGCATCCCTGGAGGGGCTCAGAAAGCATGTAGTCAAGGCTTGATTTAGTAGGCATGATGAGGCTGGATTGACAGATGGACTGGATGAGCTTAGAGATCTTTTCCAACCTTATTGTCTCTATTATTCTACAATTCTAATTCATGGGTAATGTCCTGGCTGCTCGCATCTTGAACACTCTCCTAGTTCATCAGCAATGGTAGGTAAGATATGTTAGTTTCTTATGAAGCTGAAAAGCACATAAACCCAAGTTGGAGGCAACGTAGGACAGTTTGCATATGGACACATGAAAGCCCTAAGGCAACTAATGCACTTGTAGTGAGACGTCTTACTCATACAAAGGAGTGAGCAAGACACACGTCAGGCATGTGGATTTCTGTTTGTGTTCGTTTTGTGGGCAGAGAGCTGGGTGGACAAAACGGAGCACCTGCCAGGGGCACCAGAGTCCTTATGATGCAAGGGTCCAGCTTCTGCTTTTGGGTTTGGATTTCTCTTTAGGGGAGTAATACTGATATCATATTTTATACAATCACAGGATGGTGAAGAGACCTCAAAGTTCATTCAGTTCCAACTCTGCTGCTAGGTTCAGGGACACCTTTGACTGGATCAGATTGCTCAAAGCTTCATCCAACCTGGTCTTGAACTCCAATCTGGTCTTGAACACCAACCTGACCTTCACAAACACTTTCCCCCCATATTCGAAATGATATATGTTTGTTAGCAGTTTGCTTTCTCATATTTTCTTTTTATTTGTTTTGGCTTAATAAGAACTTTAACAATATTTGAACAGCAGGAAGGACTGGCTGCCTACCCTGGTGGGATTAATGTGGTTGATTATCAGCAAGAAGTCAGCATTGTCTTTTGAGATCAGCCTGACCCACGGCCAAAGAATTAAATTATCTCTGCTACCTTCCTGTTTGCCTGCTGAAGCACAGCCCTCTTCCCGACAGTGTCGCTGCTGTAATCCAAGGTGAAGTGCTCAGCTGGTCCACTTCTTCATTCCTTTCTGCCTTCTTTAGGATGGAATCTCCCATGAGCAACCTGGTGGGAAGGTGTCTCTGCCCATGGCAGAGGATTGGAACTAGATGGGCTTTCAGGTCCCTTCTGAACCAAATGATTCTGTTTCCATCTATTTCTCTGTCCTCTTCTTATTTGCATGGACATAACTTTGTGATTGTCCATATATTCTCCCTCTGTACTCAGCACTAGTCAGACTGCTCCTTCAATCCTGTGTTCAGTTGTGGGCCCCTCAACACAAGAAGGATGTTGAGGCTCTGGAGCGAGTCCAGAGAAGAGCCACGAAGGTGGTGAAGGGGCTGGAGAAGAAGAGGAGCGTCTGAGAGAACTGGGGGTGTTTATCCTGGAGAAGAGGAGGCTGAGGGGAGACCTCGTTGCTCTCTCCAAGTCCCTGAAAGGAAGTTGTGGAGAGGAGGGAGCTGGGCTCTTCTCCCAGTGACAGGGGACAGGACGAGAGGGAATGGCCTCAAACTCCACCAGGGGAAGTTCAGGTTCGATAGAAGGAAAAAGTTTTTCGTGGAAAGGGTCACTGGGCAGTGTCAGAGGCTGCCCAGGGAGGGGGTTGTATCACCTTCCCTGGAGGGGTTTAAGGGACGGGTGGATGAGGTGCTGAGGGACATGGTTTAGTGTTCGATAGGAACGGTTGGACTCAATGATCTGGTGGGTCTCTTCCAACCTGGTGATTCTATGATTCTATGATTAATATGAAATAGTTTTACTGGAGGCAGCTCAAGTTTGCTCTGTGCAGCTGCCTTGCTTTTTGTCAAGGCTTTGCCATCCACAGCGATCAGCGGTTATTTAACATGTGTTTCCTAATCATTGATCGTCTGACTGGTGTTTAATTATACAAACCATTCCACTGAGACATTCTAAATAAGAGACAACTTTGGTTTTCCAAGAAGGCCAACAGCATCCTGGCTTGGATCAGCCAGAGCGTGGCTAGCAGGAGCAGGGAAGGGATCGTCCTCCTGGACTCGGTGGTGGTGAGGCCACACCTGGGTTCAGTTTGGGGCACCTCACTCCAAGAAGGACACTTAGGGGCTGGAGCACGTCTGGAGAAGAGAACGGAGTTAGGGAAGAGAAGGGAGTGCAGGGGTTCTAGGAGCAGCTGAGGGACCTGGGGCTGTTTAGGCTCGAGAAAAGGAGGCTGAGGGGGGACCTCATTGCTCTCTGCAGCTCCTGGAAAGGAGGTTGCGGTGAGGTGGTTGCTGGGCTCTTCTCTCAAGGGAAAAGTGACAGAATGAGAGGAAATGACCTCAAGTTGCACCAGAGAGGGTTAGATTGGGTATTGGGAAAAATTTCTCTGCTGACAGAGTAACAAAGCCCTGGCAGAGACTGCCCAGGGCAGTGGTGGAGTCTCCATTTGCAGAGGGGTTCAAAAAGTGTGTGGCCATGGCACTTGGGGACATGGTTTAGCAGGCACAGCAAGATTAAACAGGATTGCCTTAGAGGTCTTTTCCAACCTTAATGATTCCATGATACTATGATTCTGTGTTTCCAGGACACAAATTTTGGCAGGTCCACTATTTGGACCTTGGTGTTCTCTACAAATGCACGTTTGCAGAGTCACACATGTCCAGTTTCCCGAGACATAAGACATGTCAGTCACGAAGGAAAGAGAAGCAAAATTCCACCATCTTCTCTTGCCATCATATAACAAAGCCAATCTCTTTCACTTGCAGAAAAGATTTGTGTACCTTTCTTCATCTTCGTTTTTCACAGGTTTGTCAAAGAGGAAGCCACCGTTTACTGAGCAGGAGTGGAGGAGTGAGCACCTTGGTGCTTAATCTAGGAAAGCAAAGCAGCAGATATTTCCTCTTGGCTCAAACTGGTCCCAGTTTCTCTCTTTTTGGCCACACCCAGGTCAGACCCAGTGCTAAGTTCTGCCCTGGTGCAGGTGCTATAAAGGGTTGGCTTGTTCCTGGCCCTAACAGCTCTGCAGGGATGGCAGGTAAGAACAGTGCTTTTGAATTTTATAACTGTATTTAACTGCTTTGATGTTGCTGCTGTGGATCTTGGTGTGTTCCCTAAGTCAGCTCAAGCAGGTGAGGAGGGAGCATAGAATGTTGGGAGCTGGTGGGCCTTCATACTTCTCCCTCATATGTGAAATACGTTTGATAAGTGAGAAAAACCAGCTTTGCTGCCTTGTGTAGCTGCATAAGATTGCAAGGATGAAGCAGCTTTTAACCCCTGTGCAGGTGCTTGAATTATTTCAACAGACTGTACACGTAAGACAGCCTAAACTACTGTGAGAAGAATCTTAGCTTTTCCAGATTTTGTCTGGCTAAACTGGTGAAATGTTGGTTAAATGAGTGAATTATATCCAATTGTAACCTTTTGGTTAAAGCCCTCCTTTCAGGGAAGGCAATGTGCCTTTGTGAATAACACTGATGAGACCAAATGATAAACATTTCTAGCTTTAGTGTGAAAAAGAACAGAACTCTGGGCATCTCGCTACAAGAAGGATGCTGAGGCTCTGGAGCAAGTCCAGAGAAGAGCAACAAAGTTGGGGAAGGGGCTGGAGAACAAGAGAAGCAGCTGAGAGAGCTGGGGGTGTTTATCCTGGAGAAGAGGAGGCTGAGGGGAGACCTCATTGCTCTCTGCAACTATCAGAAAGGAGGTTGCAGAGAGGATGCTGGCCTCTTCTCCCAAGTGTCAGGGGGCAGGCCAAGGGGGAATGGCCTCAAGTTCCACCAGGGGAGGTTCAGAATGGATATCAGAAAGAAATTTTTCACATTGGGCACTGGAACAATCTTCCCAGGGAGGTGGCTGAGTCACCATCACTGGAGTTATTAAAAAGATGGGTAGATGAGGTGCTCAGGGCCATGGTTTAGTTGGACTCAATGATCCAAGAGGTCTTTTCCAACCTGCTGATTCTAGGATTCTATGACTTTAAGGAAAATGTGGTTGGAGGCTGGAGGTCCAATGCTAGACGGAGCAGTGTGTTTTGCTCAGTGACAAGACTTAGAAGGATTTGGGGGATCAAACCTTTACACTGACCACCCAAGAAGGACACTCAAAATGTCAGGACACCAGGACACTGCCCTCTTCCAGTTCACCTTCCCAACAGTCTTCATGGCAGAAGCCTGGACTGTACTTGGCTACCTCCTCGTTAGCAGTTACTCAGCCCCATTTGCTGATATCCTGAATGACAGAGCTGTCACTGTGTCCTGCCAATAACTGTAGCTACAGTCCTCATGAACCAAATTCCCACCCATGGAGTTGAGTGGGAAATGATTTATTTTATTCCTGGATGCTGGAAGAAATCATAGGATGACTTGGGTGGAAAGGATTTACCACTGGTGAAGCCATGGTGACTGCCATTAATCACCACCATGTTCTCCATGTGCTTTAGCAGAGCCTCTAGGAGGATCTATTCCATGATCTTCCCAGACACAGAGGGGAGGCTGACAGGTTGGTCGTTCTCAGGGTTATGTTTTTTACCCTTTTTAAAGATGGGCACAACGTTACCCTCCTTCCAGTCACCAGCGACTTCTGACTGCCAGGACTTTTCAAATATCATGGAGAGTGGGTTGGCAACTGCATCTGCCAATTCCCTCAGGACTCCGGGATGTATCTCATCAGGTCCCATAGACTTATAAATGTTCAGGTTCTTCAGGTGGTCACGAACCTGATCCTCGTCTACAGTGGGAGGTGGTTTACCCTACTGGTCACCATCTTGCTGTCCCATGACCTAGGAGGGGTGAGGAGAGTGGTTGTCAGTGAAGAGTGAGGCAAAATCATTGTTAAGTGCCTCAGCCTTCTCCCCGTCTGTTGATACGTGATCATCATTTCCAACCGTCAATGAGGGTATGTTCTCTTTGACCTTCCTCTTTTGATTGACATACCTGTAGAAGCCCTTCTTGTTAGTCTTTACTTCCCTCACCAAATTCAGCTCCAGCTGAACATCCTTACACAGCTCCTGCTGAACATCCCTACACAGCTCCAGCTGAACATCCTTACACGAGCAGGTAGTGTCCCTGTACACATAGAATCATAGAATCACCAGGTTGGAAAAGACCTACCGGATCAACCTACGCTACCTGTCCCTGCTTGCACTGCCTGTGCAGGTCTCTCTTCTTCTTTGATTTAACCAGCAGGTCTTGACTCAGCCACTCCGATCTCTTACCTTTCCTTCCTGACCTTCTACACACAGGGACTGAGAGCCCTCACGCTTTCTGGAAAACTTCCTTAAATATTTTCCAACTCTATTCTGCTCCCTCGTCCGCAAGGACAATGTCCCACGAGGTCCTACCAAGTAATTCCTTGAAGAGCTGGAGGTCTCATTTCCTGAAATTTAGGGTCTTGACTATAATCCTTACCTGTCCCATATCCCTCTGGACCTTGAACTCCACTAGTGCATGATCACTGCAGCTCAGGCTGCCTCCGATCCTACTGTCACTGTTGAGTTTGCTTGTATTGGTGACCATCAGGTCCTGTATTGTGTCTCTTCGGGTGAGGGTCTCTATCACCTGGACTAGGCAATTATCTTCAATGCATTCCAGGACTTTCCTGGATTTCCTACAGCTGCCATGCTACTTTTGCAGCATATGTCGGGATGGTTAAAGCCCCTGAGTAGGATGAGAGCTTATGAGTGTGAAGTCTCCTGTAACTGGAGGAAGAAGACTTCATTGGTTGGCAATCCTAGATTGGGTGTTGGTACCTTTTGGTGTTCCAGTGAAACCCTGCCTATTCAGAAGAATTATGTTGTATTTCTCTAGGCATCAACCCAAGAATGACTCTTTTGGGATCCATCATCACTCTTTGCTTAGTTGCCACAATGGACTCCTCATTAAACAGTAAGTTTCATTTTCTCCTCTGGCTGCTACTGTGCTTTAAAAAATGTGAGTCAAACCACAGTCTGAGTTACTGGTTATATATAGCTCCAAGATAAATGTGAGATATCTTGCATTTAAACCCCTGACAGTGAAGTCAATGCCTAAGAAACTTGTCTAAGTAAATTGTCTGTTTAACCAACAGATCTTTCAAGCATATGATCATCACTTTATGACAGGAGGATTGGATCAGAGATCATATATTCGGCTTCTTCTACACATTCCCCTTCTTATAGGGAAGATTAGCTTCAAAAAGCGTACAAAATAACTCCCTGGAACCCACTCAAAGCCATCAGAATCAGTTCTGTGAACTGGATAGTGAACTACCACATCATTTCTTGTCCCGTGGCTTTCAGGACCTCAGATGAGCAAGAGGAGCTCAGATGAAGGTGTCCAGGTAGCTCTGAACACCCAGTGGGGGCTGCACATGAAGTGAATCAGTTCACCTCAGCATCCAGCGATGGGGTGAGATGTGTACCTCCTGGTGCACATCACAAAGTATCTTTGAGTTCTGCTTTTTCTCTCTTTTTTATTTTTTTTTTTTTTTTTTTTTTTTTTTTGTAGCAGAGGACTCAGAGGTGCTCTCCGACTCATCTCTTCGGAACAGTGTCAGTGAAGCCAGGCAGCTGGTAGACACAGCGTATTTAGATGCTCGAAGAAGGTGAGTCCTTTCTATATGAGGGCCACAGTGTTGTGAGGACATGAGAGAAGATACGCCCACTTTTCTTCTGTTTTCCAATGCATAGATATTATGGAGATGTCTTTGTTTAAAGGGCTCTCCTTGTCATAGTTGGAGAGATTGTTTGGCCCTGTTTGGTTGTTTTTTTCATAGAATCATAGAATCACAGAACAACCAGGTTGGAAGGGACCCATCGGATCACGGATCATCTAGTCCAACCATTCCTATCAAACACTAAACCAAGTCCCTCAAGACCCCATCCACCTGTGCCTTAAACACCTCCAGGGAAGGTGAATCAACCACCTCCCTGGGCAGCCTATTCCAATGCCCAATGACCCTTTCTGTGAAAAACTTCCTCCTAATCTCTAGCCTAAATCTCCCCTGGTGGAGCTTGAGACCATTCCCTTTTGTCCTGCCCCTGTCACTTGGCAGAAGAGCCCAGCTCCCTCCTCTCCATAACCTCCTTTCAGGGAGCTGGAGAGAGCAATGAGGTCTCCTCTCAGCCTCCTCTTCTCCAGGATAAACACCCCCAGCTCTCTCAGCCCCTCCTCATAGGACCTGCTCTCCAGCCCCTTCACCAGCTTCGTTGCTCTTCTCTGGACTTGCTCCAGAGCCTCAACATCCTTCTTGTGCTGAGGGGCCCACAACTGAACACAGTATTCAAGGAGCGGCCTCCTTTTGTGTTCCCAACTCAGTCCCAGGACCACCTTTCATCACCCACACCTTCCATCACCCTACTCACCTGCCCCTCTCAGCAGTCCATGCACATCAGGCACACACTGAGTCTCCTCCTGGCTACCGAAGTTGTGACCCACAGCCATAAGGCAGTTGTGCAGATGAGCACCTTGTCACAAATAAGACTATTATTAGACTCCGTATATTGTCCCCAAAGGCTGGTTCTAGGCAGCAGGATCCTCTGGGGAGGATTCTCTCTCTGCCCGAATTATGGAAGATTTTTTTGTCGTGCAAGAAAGAGCCATGGGACCAGGAAGGGATGCAACAGGATCAAGGTTGTCTCTTGTCACTGAATGTCTCTTGTGACATACTAGCTGTATGGGGTTGTCCTGTGTAGGGGCAGGGGTTGGACTCAGTGATCCTAGAGGATCCCTTCCAACTCAGGACATTGTCCGACTAACTCAGTTTTCCACTGATCTAGTTTTTCACATGATAGGACAACATTCATTGTGAATTGAATCATAGAATCACCAGGTTGGAAGAGACCTACCGGATCATTGAGTCCAACCATTCCTATCAAACGCTAAACCATGTCCCTGAGAACCTCATCTACCCATCCCTTAAACACCTCCCGGGAAGGTGAATCAACCACCTCCCTGGGCAGCCTCTGACACTGCTCAATGACCCTTTCTGGGAAAAACTTCCTTCCAACCTAAATCTCCCCTGGTGGAGCTTGAGGCCATTCCCTCTCATCCTGTCCCCTGTCCCTTGGGAGAAGAGCCCAGCTCCCTCCTCTCCACAACCTCCTTTCAGGGAGTTGCAGAGAGCAATGAGGTCTCCCCTCAGCCTCCTCTTCTCCAGGATAAACACCCCCAGCTCTCTCAGCCATTCCTCATAAGGCCTGTTCTGCAACCCCTTCCCCAGCTTTGTTGTTCTTCTCTGGACTCTCTCCAGAGCCTCAACATCTTTCTTGTGCTGAGGGGCCCAGAACTGAACACAGGATTCGAGGAGCAGTCTCACCAGGGCCAAGTCCAGAGGGAGAAGAACCTCCCTGGCCCTGCTGGTCACACCGTTTCTGATGCAAGCCAAGATGCCACTGGCCTTCTTGGCCACCTGGGCCCACTGCTGGCTCATGGTCAGTCGCTGTCAACTAACAGCCCCAGGTCCTTCTCCTCCTGGCAGCTTTCTAGGCAGACTTCTCCCAGTCTGTAGCTCTGCATAGGCTTGTTGTGCCCCAAGTGCAGGACCTGACATCTGGCCTTGTTAAACATCATGCCGTTGGACTCAGCCCATGGATCCAGCCTGTTTAGGTCCCTTTGCAGAGCCTCCCGACCCTCCAACAGATCGATACTTCCACCCAGTTTAGTGTCATCTGCAAACTTGCTAAGTAGGGAATCACAATGAATGATCACCAAAACCTGTCTGAGATGATGTGCAAAGCTGATGAGTGGCCAGCTCATCCTCAGTGAGGAGAGACAGCCTGGGTCCCAACTGTGCTCTCACGTCTCAGTACACTCAGCTCAGGGAGGACAGAGGAGATCTGTTGTCAGAGAAGCTGCTTCATGGAACTCTTTTCTGTTCAGCTTAAAGAGAAAACTACGGGAAAATGTTACCAACCCGATGGATTTCCTGAAGCACTTAAAAGACCCAGTAGGAACAACCAGATCTGCCATCCGTGCTGCTGATTACTTGGAAATGACTTTGAATCTCCTCAAAAAAAAGTTGCAGCAATCTGGGAAATGGAGGTCCAATGTTACAGGTAACGTGGGACAGATCAACATTTCTTACAAGCAACTAACGGCAGAAAATCTTCCACAGCAGGAAAGTTGGAAAACAGCCCTGCCATGAGCCAAAACACTGCTGATAGTCCCTTTCGGCATTCTCAGAAGCAGATCAGATCATCTGGTGGTTTAATCATCATCTCTGGCAGTGCCTGGCTCATAGCTTTGATGGTGAAAGCAGCCTGACAATAAGTGTGATAGACCTGGGACAAGATGTGCTGAATGCCAGGAGGTTCTGACCCCCGAGAACTTTTACTTGCAGTTATTGCCGACATCTGCCCAGGTTGTACCACTCTGCAGGATGGTGATTTTGTCCCCAGCCTAGGGTGGGAGATTGCTGGAAGTCCTGCTCCCTGTGTTCCCCTGGAAAGTTGTTCCATGCCAACCCAGTTTCCCTAGACCAGAGGTGAGAGATGATCCACTAAGTGTTTCAGGCACCAAATGAACAATTCCATTTCAGATGTTAATATCCACCCCCGTGACTCAGCCGAGTCAAACATTGACCTAGAATCATAGAATGGGTTTGGCTTGGAAAGGACCTCAAAGCCCATCCAGTCCCACCCCACCTCAAGCCCCATCCAACCTGCCCTTGAACCCCTCCAGGGATGGGGCAGCCACCCCTGCTCTGGGCAACCTGGGCCAGGGCCTCCCCAACCTCACAGAAAAACATTTTTCACTAAGATTTCATCTCAATCTCCCTTCTTGCAGCTAAACCCCATTTCCTTCATCCTCTCCCTGCACTCCCTGCTCCTCAGCTTTCCTGGAGCCCCTTTCAGTACTGGAAGATACATAAAAATGAGTAAGAGTAGATGTTATTTTGTACGGTTTCTCTTGCAGACCTACTAGACCGAAAACAGAGGGACCTTATTTCCAAAGAAACTGGCTGTGACTATCAGACTCGTTCCATTAAATGCCCAGAGCAGGACATGTACCGAAGCACCACTGGGGAGTGCAACAACAGGTAGGACTTGTGTGTGGGCAAGGAGAGTCTCCAGTCCGTACACTGACGCAGGACAGGTAGCTTAAGGTAGTTTTAGTAATTCCAACAAGGCAAGAAAAGTGAGATGCTCATTCTAGCAATGCCTAGAACAGATGTTTCATTTCTACCTATGCCTGGCAGGAAAATGTCGTTTCTTGAAAAATTGAGAATTGAGTGCATTGCTCTTCATTGTGCTGTTTTGGATAAAAGGAGAGGGCTTCTTGACTGGAGTAAAGGGCAAGACTGAGGAAAGCAGATTTTGGGGCTACGACAGCCTCTCACTCAGAATCAGGTTCCAGGACATCTCATCTGGGGCATGGATGGTGCTAATTTCCTTGGCCTGAGGCTCGGTGCTTTCAATGACTATCAAATTTCAGGGTTCGAGTTGCCTTGGAATGACTACAAAAGCAAAATACTTAAACCCAGAGGTTTTAGGGGCACTGTGAATATAGCTCAACAAGACCAAGTGCAAAGTCCTGCACCTGGGTGAGGGCAATCCCAAGCACAAACACAAGCTGGATAGTGAAAGGATTGGAAGCAGCACTGGGGTGAAGCAGGTCTCTGGCTTCCTTATCTCCTGGGCTGCCAGGGAGAGTGTGAGGTGCTTGGGGTAGAAAGGACTCTGTTATGTTCACGTCTTTCCAGGGATCTTGCTCAGCTTGAGGCACACAGCATGAGGCAAGGCTTGACTATTTTACAGAACTCTGCCTGCAAGGACAGTCAGAACAATCAAAACCAGAGCTGTGATGGTACTGGGCTCTTAACATTGGATGCAATTGTGTCAGTTGTTCTAGGGCACATTCTTATTTCCCAGCACACTGCTGGAAATTCTGAGCCTAACTCTCGTTTTCGACTATTATCCAGGTTTTATGGATTTAGGAGATTAAACACAGAAAGCTGTTGATATTCAGTAGCTGGTTTCCCTGAAATAACATGTATTTCTGTGTGACTCCAAGGCCACAGCTCAGTGGCTCAACCAGCATAATTGGGTTTTTTTAACAATTTTTGCTGAGTTTGGTCATCAAATTATTCTGTAACACGAGGCAATAGAACAAGAGTTGTTTATCCTGCAGAAGAGGAGGCTGAGGGGAGACCTCATTGCTCTCTATAACTACCTGAAAGGAGGTTGTGGAGAGGAGGGAGCTGGACTCTTCTCCCTAGTGACAGGGGACAGGACAAGAGAGAATGGCCTCAGGTTCCACCAAGGGAGGTTCAGGCTGGACATTAGGAAAACATGTTTCATGGAAAGGGTGATTGGGCAGTGGCAGAGGCTGCCCAGGGAGGGTGTTGATTCACCTTCCGAGGAGGTGTTTAAGGGATGGGTAGACGAGGTTCTCAGGGACATGGTTTAGTGTTTGATAGGAATGGTTGGACTCAATGATCCGGTGGGTCTCTTCCAACCTGGTGATTCTATGATTCTGTGATTCTAAATGGCCACATCTGGAGATTGTAGTTTGAGAGGTTTTATGAGTTGATATGGGTAAAAACTTCCTGAAGGTGCTGTCTTGGCCCAGGTCCCTACAGAGGTGCAGGATCTTCATCCTCGGAAGCTTGTAGCTCTCATCGGGACAAGAGTGTGGCCACACTGATCACTAGTGATGGCTCTACTGTGACTTTGTGTGGAGCAGCAGCAGAGACAGAGGTGCTACAGAGATTTAAATTGCCAAATGAAATTAATATAATGGCATCAAGAATCTCCTTTTCATGCCAAAGTTCATTTTCTCTGCAATAATAATCTTGGTGTTATTTACTTCTCAGGGTTTTCTGTCTATCATCTCTGTTACCAGAGTAATCGGGTGTGGAATTAAGGGCTGCAAAATGGGTACAAGCCTGTTTGCTTCTGAAATAACACTGGTGTTTGCTTTTCTTGTGGTGCTCCAGGAACCATCCTGAGCTGGGGTCCTCGAACCGGGCGTTTGCTCGCTGGCTCCCAGCAGCCTATGAGGATGGGATGTCTGTTCCCCGAGGAGCAAGTGAAGGGAAGCTGTACAATGGATTTCCACTCCCACTGGTGAGAACTGTTATTCTCCAGATAACAGCAGTGGATGCTGCCCTCACTGCATCCATGAGAAACCAAACTGTAGCAACATCTAAAGTTGATCGTTTCCTCTGATCTCAGCTCCTAATTTGAGGCTTGTTTTCTACAACTGAGCTATGGTTTGGGGTGACATTTTTTGTTGGAGGCAAACACAGAATCATAGAATGTTCTGAGTTGGAAGGGACCCACAAGGGTCATTGAATCCAACTCCTGTCCCTGCACAGGACACCCCAACATTCACACAGTGGGTCTCAGGGCCTTGGTCAAACGCTTCTGGAGTATCATCAGCCTTGTTGCCGTGACTGCTGCCCTGGGAGCTGTTCCAGGGCTCCATCACCCTCTGGGGGAAGAACCTTCTCCTCATGTCCAACCCAACCCTCCCCTGGCACAGCTTCCTGCCATTCCCTCGGCTCCTCTCCTTGGTGCCCAGAGAGAAAGGCTCAGCGCCTGCTCCTCCTCCTCCCCATGTGAGGAAGCTGCAGAGCATGATGAGGTCTCCCCTCGGTCTCCTCCAGATTGAACAGACCCAGGGACTTCAGCTGCTCCTCCAAACCTTCCCCAGCTCCCTCCTCTGGACACTCTCCAGCAGCTTTAGGTCCCTTTTATCCTGTGTCACCCAGAACTGTCCCTAGAGCTCAAGGTGGGGCTGCCCCAAAGAGGAGCAGAGAGGGACAATCCCCTCCCTCACCTGACTGGCAAATGAACAAGGAAGCCTGAGAGTGCTTCACTAAGCAAAGCATGGACAACCCAAGATTTTCAGAAGTGTCCACCCAAAGTTTGGATGCAGGCAGCACTCCAGGGTGCTCAGAAACACCAGGATGTTTACACAAGCCATAAGGTTTGTGTGCTCTTCACCTTCTTGACTTTCTGGATATGTGCATCTACCTCAGTCTTGGCTATAAAAGCCTTTCCATGAAGCTGGGCTTGGCTGAATGGCTGTGGGGTCATGACTTGTCACATCTGTTTCAGTGGAACTGGGGCATAGCGTGGGTCTATTTATTGCCATAATTAATTCTTAGGATCTCCTCCAAGATCATCTTATGTGTGATCTCATAGTAGGTCTTCTACTAAGAGATAAATTCACCACAGTAGAGATTATCAGACACGTTTTCATTTTGATTATCTGCAGGTTCGCAAAGTGTCAAATGAAATTGCTCACACTGCCAATGAGAACATCACTCAAGATCAAGAGCTGTCTCTCGTCTTCATGCATTGGGGCCAGTGGGTCAACCACGACATTGACTTGGCCCCTTCTAGTGGTGCAGGAGCCAGCCCAGAGCTTCATTGTGAGACCGATTGTGCCTTCAGGTCCCCTTGCTTCCCAATTAAGGTACCCTCCACCCCACACTACCCTAAAATGGTAAAAATAAAACCAGATGAATTTCTGAGGTATCACTTATCTGTGTTTTAGTTCCCCCCTGATGACCCACGGATGCTGAGGTCCAACTCTTGCATGCCTTTCATCCAGTCGGCATCTGTGTGCAATCCCAGGACATTTACTCGGGAGCAGATCAATGCCGTTAGCTCCTTCATCGATGCCAGCACGGTGTACGGCAGTGAAGACTCTGTGGCAAAGAGTATTAGAAACCTGACAAACCTCCTGGGTTTGATGGCTGTGAATCAGAATTTTACAGATGCAGGGCTGGAACTATTGCCCTTTGAGAACAAAACAAAAAGTGTTTGCGTCCTCACCAACAGGAGCATGAACATTCCCTGCTTTAAAGCAGGTAAGGAGCATCTGTGTGTTCAAAAAATGCGTTGATGTGGCACTTGGGGACATGATTTAACAGTTACGGTGGAGTTGGGCTGATGATTGAACTGGATGAGCGTAGAGGACTTTTCTAACCTTAATGATTCTGTGATTCTATCCGTAGGGTAGTTTTCAGTGGCCCATAAAGCCAAAAAGGATCATTATATTCAAGTATCTGATGTGTCTTTACATTTGTGTGAGGCACTGCATGATATGATCATGTAAGGTGGGGACCTCACCACAATTAAAAGTTCTTAATCATAGACTGATAATTAATGTTGTGCCTGTAATGGGTCACTTCCCACCCTAAAAGGTTCTGTGTTTTGAGTCATTGGTTTGTTTAAATTTCAGACAACCCCCCAGACTTGGCTTCTGATGCAGGTTGGGATCTATGAAATAATAAAAAGTAGAATGTGGTACCAGGGAGAGTTAAGTAATTTGTTTTAAAGCCGAAAGAGGGGAGATTGAGATGAGATCCTGGGGAGAAATGTTTTGCTGTGAGGGTGAGGAGGCCCTGGCCCAGGTTGCCCAGAGCAGGGGTGGCTGCCCCATCCCTGGAGGGGTTCAAGGGCAGGTTGGATGGGGCTTGGAGCTCCTGATCCAGTGGGAGGTGTCCCTGTCCATGGCAGGGGTGGCACTGGATGGGCTTTGAGGTCCCTTCCAACCTTAACCATCCTGTGGTTCTATGAAAGATGACTGCTTGGAAGCTTAACCGTGAGCATTACTGACCACCGACCACCAGTTGTTCTTCATCTGTGCTAACACAAAGCCTTCCTGCTGGAATAAATAAACTATTTGCAAAATTCCTAAACTTTTTTCATTTCTAGGTGACAAACGGGTAACTGAGAACCTGGGTCTGTCTGCACTGCACACCATCTTCCTACGGGAACACAACCGCCTGGTTACACAGCTGGGGAGATTAAATCCTCACTGGGACGGGGAAAAGCTTTACCAAGAGGGTCGGAAAATTGTAGGCGCTGTAATCCAGGTACTGCTCACTGCTTGCTGTTTATCAGCTGCATGCTTAAGAATGGTTATTCCTCCAAAGAACGAGGAAAACGATGCCTTGTAGCTCTAGTGAAGTTACTTGTGGGCTTCAAAAATTGTAAATAAGGATGGCATGTCAGCACGAGTATCCAGAGCTTTTAATTCCTCATTTTACCAATTTATTAAATACATATTATAGTGATAATTTCAATATTCAGAGACTTGATGGTCTCTCTCTGTTTTCTTCCTTGCCTTCAGTCCATGGCTTCTCAACTGGGCAAGAAGTTGGCAGGGCACTTGGTCGAATATTTTCTAGTCTGTTTGCCCAAGTTTCATTCACTCTGCTGGTGGCTCATGCGTAGGATTTCATGCACTCAAGCAGACTCTATGCCTGCTCAGTGAGGCTTTCACCACAGATTGATAGGAATGGTTGGACTCGATGATCCGGTAGGTCTCTTCCAACCTGGCGATTCTATGATTCTATGATATATACTTCCAAACTCATGTTGTTGCTACAGATCTTTTTTTCTGACGATCTTAATGAACTCTGCTATGGGACAACCAGTCTGTGTTCGTGCTCTGCACTCTCCTTTGATGACATTTCTCCTACAGCTGCTGGCAACTTGCTCTGCTTTTGGGCTCTTTCAGATAATAACATACAGGGATTACCTCCCACTTTTGCTGGCAGAGGAGACCAGCAGGTGGATCCCTCCATACACTGGCTACAATGAGGATGTGGATCCAACGATCTCAAATGTGTTTTCCCTGGCGTTTCGGTTTGGTCACACATCAGTAAGGCCTTTTGTATCCCGTCTGGATGACAGTTTCCAGCCTCTGGGTTCATCCTCCCACGTCCCTCTTCATCTGACTTTTTGTGCTCCGTGGAGGGTTGTTATGGAAGGTAAGAATGTGAGGCAGACAGCAGCCCTGGTCTGGTCAGGTGGACCAGATGCTCAGGTGGAGGTTAGCTGGCCAGACACATGAGCCCAGACTCCAAAACTGGCTTTAACTCCGTTTACTGAACTGGAATGGTTGGACCTGATGATCCGGTGGGTCTCTTCCAACCTGGTTGTTCTATGATTCTATGAAATTACAGCACCATTCAGCTTGGAAGATGCTCAGGACACATCTGCTCAAGGGGCTGCAGGCACATTATGGGCTGCTAACTGTGGGGCAGCAGGACAGCCCTGCAGAACAGTCACCAGGCACAGCCTAGGGCTGGATCTGCAGCGCACTCAGGCAAAGGAGCCCTGCCAGGAGTTAAATGCTACTTTACTCCAACCACCAAACATTATCAAGCACCAGCTCCTGCAGAAGCAGCAGCACTGGAGCAGGATTTTGAATCAGAACATGCAGTTCTGTAGGTTCTTTTGCACCGTTTTTCAGTGTTGTCTTTCTCAGATGGTTACATGACAATTGCATTTATCTCTATAAATAACCAGACCATGTAACAGGCTAAATGTCCTTCATGGATCACTGTGCATCTCAGTTCAGTGAAATCCAGCAGTGAAAGCATTGCCTGCAAACAGGGGAACTGCTCATCCCGTTCCAGGAGCAACAAGAGTCATAGAATCATAGAAACACCAGGTTGGAAAGGACCCACTGGATCATCGAGTCCAACCTATCAATGTCCCTTAGCACCTTATCCACCTTTTAAACCCCTCCAGGGAAGGTGACTCAACCCCCTCCCTGGGCAGCCTCTACCAGTGCCCAATCACCCTTTCTGTGAAACATTTTTTCCTTGTGTCAAGCCTGAACCTCCCCTGGTGGAGACACTCCAGAGCCTCAACATCCTTCTTGTGCTGAGGGGACTAGAACTGAACACAGGATGCAAGGAGCAACCTCACCAGTGTCGAGTCCAGAGGGAGAAGAACCTCCCTGGACCTGCTGGTCACACCATTTCTGATCCAAGCCAAGATGCCATTGGTCTTCTTGGCCACCTGGGACACTGCTGCCTCATGGTCAGTCACTGTCAACCAACACCCCCAGGTCCTTCTCCTCCAGACAGCTTTCTAGACAGACTTCTCCTAGTCTGTAGCTGCTCAGGGTTGTTGTGCCCCAAGGGCAGGACCTGACATTTGGCCTTGTTAAACCTCCTGCCATTGGTCTCAACCCATGGATCCATCCTGTTCAGATCCTTTTGGAGCCTTCCTACCCTCCAGCATGTCCACACATCCACCCCAGAGATCCACATTTCCACCCAGTGCCACTCATGGCACTGAACATCACTCAACCAAAATGTAGTTCAATCTGAGCTGTTCTATCCCTCTGTAATCAGCAGGCATTGCCAGAGGTTAGGCTCAATCTAACTGAGCTAACACAGCACAACTGCTGCTTAGTGGTGCTGGTCTCTCTTCACAGCTCTAATGGGAGTTACAGGATCCTGCTCTTCTGCAGGTGAATCTGCAGGCAGGAATCTTTCCAAGACAAATGTCTCTTCCAAAAGGAGTTATCTAATTATGGAAAACTTACCAAAATGCACACATGCAGCTATGTCCCATATTTTACTAATACTGCCTTAATGGCCATGAGAAAGACGTAGACACAGAGACATGAATGGATTCTATCTCTGTATTTAGGATTTTAATAAGTATTTGTCAATTAATAGCTAATTATAAACAAAACTAATTGCAAAACCTAAACCTTGAACAGAACCTCATGAAATGAGGTTTCTCAGAGATGCTGTGGCTGCCCCATTCCTGGAGGGGTTCAAGGGCAGGTTGGATGGGGCTTGGAGCCCCTGATGCAATGGGAGGTGTCCCTGCCCATGGCAGAGGTGGGTCTGGATGTGTGTAAGGTCTCTTCCAAACCAAACCATTCTATGATCGTATCAGGACATGTTGGGAGCTGCCAGGCTAAGGAACAGTTCAGCAGAAAATGATCTGGGTGTCCAGGTGGGAAACAAGTGGGTTTGGGGCTGTGGAAAGGCAAGGTTGAGGGATGGAAGATGGGGAAGGGTGAGGAATCCAGTTACCAGCGGGAGGCCTCATCTCCCGGCATATGCAGGTCTGTACAAATGCACTTGTACCTTGAAATGGAAATAAGGAGACGCTCAGCTCAGAGGAGAAACAGCATCTCGTGCAGCTCCACAAAATAGAGCATCAAAGCTGGAGCCTGGTACAAAAAGTCATCTCCTGATTTCCGATGAATGCAGGTGGCATTGACCCCCTGATACGGGGCATGCTGGTTGACCATGCCAAGCTGGGGAAGCAGAATCAGCTGCTTGTGGAGGAGCTCCAGAACCACCTCTTCGAGCAGACACAGATAATGGGTCTGGATCTAGCAGCCCTGAACATGCAACGGGGAAGAGACCACGGCCTTCCAGGTAAAGGGACATGAGTCCACATCTCCTGTGACCAATCATCTTCTTCCTTTTGCTGTCGGTGGAGGTTCCGTGACTTTACTAAGCTTTTTCCATACCAACGGCAAGAAACATATTTGAAGGCAAAAGCTGGATAGACAATGTCACTCAGGGAAAAAAGGTTTCTGTATTATAAAGAATTTTATTTTTCGAGGGATTTAAGACAAAGAAAAAAGTCTTGGGAAGAAAAAAATATGGTTGGGTTAATGTAATAAAGATGAGTAGAAATAGTAGTGCATTGCAAAGAGACAGTGCGTGGAATACGGAAGGTACAGACAAGCAACTACATTCAGCTTTCCTGTGGGCTCGATAGACCATCCGTGGTTTGTTCTTTGTCAATATTTTGTGTCTTCGGACAACCCAGAGCTCTGAGCAGAAGTGGTTTTCGCCCACAGGTATGATAACCCCCAGGCCCTAGAGGACAATGAGTGCTCTTGGGTTCAATACAACCAAATGCTGCTCTTCTTTAGGACTTTGATCCTAGAAATGTTGCCTTGCCAAACTGCAAAGAGTGGTGTTCTAGGTAGCACTAGATGGATAGGATGGAATCAACCTGTAGTCATGTGCAAGGACAACTCAAGTGGTTAGTTCAGTGTGTGCATACAAAAAGAGTTTTTAAAACGTGGAGTCTATCTAGACGATAGTGTCTTCCAGATCCTTTAATGCCATGAGGAGAAGCAGATGCAGCTTATGGGCCAAGGGATCTGTTTAGCTCCTGGTTGTAGGCAGATGTTTGTAGGCATGGGTCCTGATCAGCTGCTGCTCCTGCTTTTGCAGGTTACAATGCCTGGAGGCGCTTCTGTGGGCTCTCCCAGCCTCAGAACTTAGAAGAATTCTCTGAGGTGCTAGGCAATTCCAAACTGGCCAAGAAGTTCATGGAGCTGTATGGGACACCAGACAATATTGACCTCTGGATTGGGGCTGTTGCAGAACCCTTTGTTCCCCGCGGCAGAGTTGGACCCCTCCTGGCCTGCATCCTTGGCACCCAGTTCAGGAACCTGCGTGACGGGGACAGGTAAGGGGCGTTTGTTAAGGGAAAAATGCCAGCAGCTCATGCAACAAACTAATCCAGCTCACCTCCAACAGACCAGAGAGTGCTCCCTGCGGGGCCCACACCTTGATGTTAGCCCAGTTGTCACAGAGCTCTTTTTACAGTCTATTCCTACTGATCCTTGCAGATGAGGCTCCCCCAGGCCATGGGAGATCTGCTGTAGTCTCTGCCTCAGGTGACATTTTCTCTCAGGGTACAAAATGGGAGGATCAGTTTCTGCATCCCAGCAGGTTGCTGATGCTCTGTGGAAGACCTGGCCACACTGGAGAGGCTTCTTTCCAAAGGGACATGCCTGCTGCCTGGTGAATCAAGGTGGATCTGAACACATACTCACCTTGGTCATAGAATCATAGAATAACCAAATTGGAAGACACTCACCAGATCATCGAGTCCAACCATTCCTATCAAACACTAAACCGTGTCCCTCAGCACCTTGTCCACCCATCCTTTAAACCCCTCCAGGGAAGGCAAATTAACCGCCTCATGTTCACTTCTTGGCAAGTAGCCAGCACCAAACTCCTTCAAGGAGACTCTGAGCTTTTTCTGAAAATGTCATTGCAGGTTCTGGTGGGAGAACCAAGGAGTTTTCACTCCACAGCAGCTGAACGCACTGCGAAAGACGTCACTGTCAACAGTCATCTGTGACAACACTCATATCAAAAAGATACCCAGGAATGTGTTCAAGGTCAACAGTTATCCCAGGGACTTTGTTGACTGTCATGAGGTGGAAACACTCAACCTCTCACCCTGGAAAGAAGAGCCTGAGAGCAGCACAACAGGTATGCAGGTGTCTGTCAAAATGAATAACTGCCCTACAAGCTCAGATTCTTCTGTGCCTAAAGAAATAAAAGAATTGAGGTCATCATAGAATCATAGAATCACCAGGTTGGAAGAGACCCACTGGAACATCGAGTCCAACCATTCCTATCATGGTGACTTCGCCCCTAAAAAGACCTTGGGTATCCACTCATCCCTACTCAGCCACCACTGTTAGCCTAATCTCCTTGTAAACCATCACCATCATCATCCTTTACTTGTTTACCTCTTCAGCTAGAAGGGGAATCCCTGAAAATCCGTTTTTTCTGGTCCTTGTGAATGTGTACTCCTGTAAATACCTTAATTCAGGACAAAGGGTGTCTCACTTCATAGGAAGAGTGTCTATGAAGGAATCAGTCAGAATTAACCTGCTCCAAATTCTTACTTTCCTGTTCCAAGCCCCTGATATCCTCTTGCCTTCCCGATAGCTTTAAAGCATTTAAGCCGAAAGAGGGGAGATTGAGATGAGATCTTAGGCAGAAATGTTTTGCTGTGAGGGTGGGGAGGCCCTGGCCCAGGTTGCCCAGAGGGCACAGAGTGGCTGTCCCATCCCTGGAGGGGTTCAAGGGTAGGTTGGATGGGGCTTGGAGCCCCTGATCCAGTGGGAAGTGTCCCTGACTATGGCAGGAGTGGCACTGGATGGGCCTTAAAAGGTTCCTTCAAATCCAAAACATTCCAAAATTCAATTATTTTATCGGATATCTGTTGTTGTTTTGACACTGTAGGATCTGACATACCAGTTGTTTAACACATACAGCCAGAGAAGATGATGTGCCACATGTGAAAGACAGTAAACCAGTGTCTTCATGGAGATGTGGACACTAGCGTTGTCTTCCTGATACGTTTTGACATGGACTCTCCCAGTTGAAAATGGTGTAGGGGGTGCAGAGACTTGCAGAAGACAAGTATAACCTGAGCAGAATGGGCTGGCTTAAAAATTTCCCTCTGGCGCATTGTTTATATGATCACAGTTCCCAGGGATAACCTACTCTGTCCTCCTGCAAGGCACAAACCACACCATCTCCATACAGTTCTGAATGAGTTTGATAGTATTGGAGACAAGTACTGTTGTTTACAGAAGATATTTGCACTTGATATAAAGGCTAAATTCTGGTGACTTCACCTCATTGTTTAGGAACCAAGTCCAGCTGATGCTCACTTCCTCTCTCAACAATAGTGGCTTCCTGATTGCTTTTATTAACTGCTGCTTTCTGAGGCTCTTTTGTCATCAGACTGGGAGGAAGCTGAACTGTGTTTGCACAACCCAGAGACAATGAAATCCCAAAGCAATTTGAAGAAGTTTAACCTTTTCAAGGGCCAAGAAATTGCCCCAAAGCCACTTGTCCAAAGAGCTGGCTGATGTTGGGTCACTGGAGAGACCTTTTGGCGCGGTGGGAAGCTCTCCAGAGGTACAAGGATCCAGGAGTGCTCTGTCCTTGTTTGCCCATTCCCCATTGACTATTTCAAGTTATGGAGTCGGATAAAAATGAGGGGAGAAATATTGTGTCTCAGGAAGACTTCCTGCTTCTGGACCAAGAGGTCCAGGGAGGTTATTCTCCCTCTGTACTCAGCACTGGGGAGGCCACTCCTTGAATCCTGTGTTCAGTTCTGACCCCTCAGCACAAGAAGGATGTTGAGGCTCTGGAGTGAGTCCAGAGAAGAGCAATGAAGGTGGGGAAGGGGCTGGAGAACAGGCCTTATGAGGAGCAGCTGAGAGAGCTGGGGGGTGTTTATCCTGGAGAAGAGGAGGCTGAGGGGAGACCTCATTGCTCTCTATAACTCCCTGAAAGGAGGTTGTGGAGAGGAGGGAGCTGGGCTCTTCTCCCAAGGGACAGGGGACAGGATGAGAGGGAATGGCCTCAAGCTCCACCAGGGGAGGTTCAGGCTGGACATCAGGAAAAAAAAATTCACAGAAAGGGTGATTGGGCACTGTCAGAGGCTGCCCAGGGAGGTGGTTGATTCACCTTCCCGGGAGGTGTTTAAGGGATGGGTAGCCGGGGTTCTCAGGGACATGGTTTTGTGATTGATGGGAATGGTTGGACTCGATGATCCGGTAGGTCTCTTCCAACCTGATGAGTCTATGATTCAATGATTCTCAGTAGCTTTTTCTGCTTCTCTGACAGTTTCTGATCCTACTTATCAGACCAGTGCTGGAAACTCCTAACGGTGATGCTGAACTGCCCTTGGGAAACTCCTGCCTGTAGCTCATACTCTGCAGTTGACTGAACCTGCCATGTGATTGCCTCAAGAGGTGCTTAAGATGGTTTTTGCTGTTTTCTTTGCTGTACGGTGATTTTTCTTTGCAAAATAAGAATTTGTAAAAGCATTCAATAAAGTCACATTTCAGGGTGGTGGCATTTTGTTATCTGTTGCCCTAAAAAGAGGTTGAGAGGTGTGCGAGGGCTGGTCAGGAGCTGGGTGCTTTAGGCTCTCTAAAGGCACAAGATTTTACTTCCCACCCTTAATGGATGTGAAATCTGGAGGCTGCCAGGGCCTGGTTGGGTGATGGAGCATGGCGATCATGGTGATCCAAGAGGCCCCAGAGTGTTAGGAGTGAGGAAAGGCTATGGTCACCTCAGGCAGAGGAAGGCAAGACGCCATTCTCTGACCCCCAGGGGATATTCAGAAGGCAGGAGCTGCAGCTACCAGAATGTGTTTGGACTGACAAATATATAGAATAATAGAATCATGGAATGGTTTGAGTTGGAAGGAACCTCAAAGCCCACCCAGTCCCACCCCTGCCATGGGCAGGGACTACTCCCACTGGATCAGGGGCTCCAAGCCCCATCCAACCTGCCCATGAACACCTCCAGAGATGGGGCAGCCGCCCCTGCTCTGGGCAACCTGGACCAGGGCCTCCCCACCCGCACAGAAAAACATTTCTGCCTCAGATCTCACCTCAATCTCCCCTCTTGCAGCTCAAAACTGTTGTCCCTCATCCTCTCCCTGCCCTCCCTGTTCCAGAGCCCCTCTCCAGCTTTCCTGGAGACCCTTTCAGCACTGGAAGCTGCTCTAACATGTCTCTGGAGCTTTTCTTCTCCAGGCTGGACAATCCCAACTGCCTCTCAAAGGTTGTGTTAAAACTCCTGAGGTTATCAGGGCACACCAGGAGTGTTAAGCAATACATTTCCACAGTTTGCCTTCAGTTTCTGAGTTCCCAGGTGTGTTCCCCTCACACTTTCAAGATCTGCCCAAGCATTTAAAGCAAAATCTTGCTTTATTTAAAAGAAAAGTTAGGAAAAACAAAGAAGCCACTGTCTCCCACAGACACAAGTAAGCTCTTTAATTCCCCTCTCCCAGAGCTACCTTGGCTTTCCACTCTGGTGGCAGAGGGACTTCCCAAATCCACCCCCTGGGAAGGGACAGGAGGCACTGCTGTCTCCTGAATGTGCTTCTAGGGGAGTGTGGTAGCCCTCCAGTCCCAGCACAGTCACTTCCCTGGGCAGGATGGCCAGAGGCTCAGGGATAAACCCTCCACCTTTTTGGTTTGGAATAGGAAAAGTTGGTTATAGGATGCTCACAGGAAGGGTCCAGTTCAGCCTGGGGTCCAGATGGAGAGAGGTTCTCAGGTTTACGAATATAAGGAAATATCCCACTACCTACACTGTGTCTGTCCATGCAGGAGGCGCAGTTCTCTAGAAGGAGCATGGCAAACGCTGCCCCAACTTCATTCACAAGGTTTTCTTCTTCTGTGGAGGTTCTGCCTTTCTCTGGTGTCACAGGGATGTAATTCAAAGTTGTCCCTGCTTCCAGATCTTCTTCTGGTTACCATGCCCTCTCTCTCAGCTATGACACATTAAGCTGGAGCTGGAAGATAGGATCACTAATGGGAAGCCCCGTTTGTTATTCCTGATATCCTCTGATAGGTGGTGAGCATGGAGTCTCGGACCTGCTCTGTGAGCTTGGGAACATCATCTGGGCCGAGGCCGAGGGTCTCCACTGCAGGCAGGATCTGGATGATGCTTTTCCCTGGAAGAGTGAGACAGGAGGGTCAGAGGTGTTGTGGGCAGGAAATATGTGAGTGGTGTAGGAGTATAAGAGAAGGTATAGTAGAGAAATCAGTTCAAAGTCACAAGAAATAAATGAAGGGACATGCCCTCTTTCACGCACCAAGAGCTGTGCAGCAGCCCAGCCACGTCCCAGACGCATGCAGCCAAAAGACAAACCAGAGTTTCCCCATCCACAGAGACCACAAAAGTCATAAATACAGAAACAAGTGAATCTCTCCTCAATTATATTCAATGCACTGATTCACAGGATCATAGAATCATGGAATGGTTTGAGTCAGAAGGAACCTTAAAGCCCATCCAGTCCCATCCCTGTCATAGGCACAGATACCTCCCACTGGATCAGGGGCTCCAAGCCCCATCCAACCTGCCCTTGAACCCCTCCAGGGATGGGGCAGCCACCACTGCTCTGGGCAACCTGGGCCAGGGCCTCCTCACCGTCACAGCAAAACATTTCTGCCTAAGATCTCATCTCCATCTCCCCTCTTGCAGCTCAAAACACATTTCCCCTTGTCCTATCCCTGCACTCACCAATCAAGAGCCCCTCCCCAGCTTTCCTGGAGCCCCTTTCAGCCCTGGAAGCTGCTCTGAGGTCTCCCCAGATCCTTCTCTTCTCCAGGCTCAACAACCCCAACTCTCTCATATTGAATAACTTCTCACAGCAGAAAGCCCTCAGGATATGTCTGAATTGCAGCAAAGAGACTGAGATGTCTGTAATGCTACACATCCAAACTGGCTGTGCTCTGATTTATGTGTACCAACTCCTCCAGAGCTCCTCCTTCCAGAAACATGCTTTGGGATGGGAGATATTATGCCTGAGACTCCCTGGTTGCACAAGTTTTGTTCAACCCCTCCTGGGATGAACCTGAGCAATGGGCTGATGCAAATAGAAAGAACACTAAGGAGTTAGAATTCTCTGGAGCAAGTCCAGAGAATGGGGAAGGGGGCTGGAGAACAAGAGGAGCAGCTGAGAGAGCTGGGGATGTTTAGCCTGGAGAAAAGGTGGCTGAGGGGAGACCTCATTGCTCTCTCCAACTCCCTGAAAGGAGGTTGTGGAGATGAAGAGAGCTGGGCTCTTCTCCCAAGTAACAGGGGACAGGACAAGAGGGAATGGCCTCAAGCTCCACCAGGGGAGGTTCAGGCTGGACATTAGGAAAAAATTTTTCCCAGAAAGGGTCATTGGGCAGTGTCAGAGGCTGCCCAGGGAGGGCGTTGAGTCGCCTTCCCTGGAGGGGTTTAAGGCACAGGTGGATGAGGTGCTGAGGGACATGGTTTAGTGTTTGATAGGAATGGTTGGACTCGATGATCCAGTGGGTCTTTTCCAACCTAGTGATTCAATGATTCCATGAGCTGTCATCATGCTGTTCTGCTCTTGCGTCCTGTGCCCCTTGTTCTGGCCAATGCAGACAAGATGCTGCCTGTGCAGACACCCACCTGAGGAGTGTTGGTGTTATTTTTTTAATTTCCTTGCATGTCCTTACACGTGTGCTAAGAAATGAGATGCAGCAATATTGCCAGCAGAGTCACGCAAGGGAGGCAAAAAGAGACACATAGAGAAGAGCTTCACAAGAGAAGAGGACATGCTCCCTTGCGCCTCTCCAAAGGGAGGGGCAAAAGTGATGCCTGAAACTTACCATTCCCCCCACTCCTGAGAAGACAGACACTGTCGTTTGTCCATCTGCTACCTCCACATTGCACGTGGTCTTCCCACCCACCTTACAGCTCCCTCCAAGGACCCCTTTGGCACGAACACCCAGTCCACTCCCCACACCAAGTCATCTTCACCTGGTGTAAATTTCTTCTCCTTTCGGTTGTAGAAGTTGTGGTATGAGGAGATCACAACAGGAATAATGGGCACCTGTAAGGAAGGTGAATCCACAGTGAATCTACACATCTTCCCACTCCTCTCCCAAAGCAGATCCTCTGTTCTTAGGTGAATCCTGCAGCTTGCAGATCATTATCTCTGTCAGCTTCATGGCAGGCTCTCAGAGGGATAATTAGAACATTTAACTCTCTTATCCGATGTCCTCACTGACGGTTTTGCACTTTCAACTCTGTATTTTGGCCAACAATTGCCAAATCAGTATGCCCAGAGGTCTGGTCTGCAGAAGTTTCCCCAGGCAGGTCCAGGGCTCTTGTCAAGGTCCTCCCACTTTTCCCCCAAGCTTAGTCATGAAGTTTTTTTTTCCCTTGTCCCAGAAACAAGCCTCTCCTGGGCCATTTCTAAGCTCTTGCTGGGCTGTTGGATGCATGATTGATCCAAAGGGAAGACAGCCTGGAGAAGAGGAGGCTGAGGGGAGACCTCATTGCTCTCTGCAACTCCCTGAGAGGAGGTTGTGGAGAGGAGGGAGCTGGGTTCTTCTCCCAAGGGACAGGGGACAGAACGAGAGGGAATGGCCTCAAGCTCCACCAGGGGAGGTTCAGGCTGGACATCAGGAAAAAAAAATTCACAGAAAGGGTCATCGGTCAGTGTCAGAGGCTGCCCAGGGAGGTGGTTGAGTCACCTTCCCTGGAGGTGTTCAAGTGATGGATGGACAAGGTGCTGAGGGACATGGTTTAGTGTTTGATAGGAATGGTTGGACTTGATGATCTGGTGGGTCTCTTCCAACCTGGTTGTTCTACGATTCTATGATTCTATGATAGTCACACAGTGCTGGTGGACCATGGTAGGCAAACTGAACCCCAGAGTGGAAGAGGAAGGTGATTCTCACCTGGGCTTTCACAGCCAGCTGGAAGGCCCCGCGTTTGAAGGGCAATAGGGAGCCACCATGATTGCGAGTTCCTTCAGGGAAGATCAAGACACTGAACTGTAGAGAGAGAAGACATTGAGAAAGAGGGAATTTCAGTTACTGTTCTAAACCACTGCACAGCCCCTGGGACTGATGTGTCTGCTCACACAGACACGTGCAGAGACATCCAATTCCTCCAACTTCAAGAACTTTATAAACACACAATACACTGAAACCACCAGAGGTGTTCTTACTCTGCTCTCCTCATGCCCAGTCCTTTTGAGACTCATCAAGGTTCATGCTTTCTAGAGTTTCTCCACTCACATTTTCTTTGTGCAGGGAGTGTTCCACCTCTCTCAAGATAGCAATAGACTCTTCCTTCTTCTTGCGGTCAATGAAAAAGACTCCTGAAAGCCAGCAGGCGAGGCCAAAAGTGCCCAGGTATAGGATCTCCTTCTTTGCAATGGGCACGCAGCGTCTCGGTAATATCTCTGCCACCACTGCAAGGGGACAAGGAGAGAACAAGTCGTTATTTGCACGGAGGTTCCTTCCAGATTCTGGGCTACTGCCACACCTGCAGTGCTTCTTTGGCTTCACAGGGTCAGAAACACGTTGGAAAAATATTCTGGGGTCTCCAGTTCAATCACTCACTTAGAAAGGACTATTGCTGATGCTGAATAAGAGCAGCTAGGACACGGATGTGGTTAAGACACTCTCATCCTCATTCACTTGGGAAAGGATGAAGTTCATTTAGCTTGAAAATGCCTGTTGGACTCCAACACTCTGAAGAGCAGCCCTAGCTTGGGGCTACTTAGTAACGGACGGTGTAGCCGTCCATCCGGCCTCTCTACCCATGATGTCTGTGATTTCTTACTCCCATCCCATCCCATCCCAGATAACTGAGGCCAGGAGTAGGACACAGGAACATCACATACTTAAAAAGTCAAGGGAGGTCTGGTGATTCAACACGAGGACAAACGGTTTCTTAGTCCTGAGGTTTTCCTTGCCGTTCACAACTATCTCAAGACCAAAGATGTATTTGAGTGGCCAAAGTGACATGCACAAAAACCTGGAAAAGAAGAGCATATGTAAGCCAAAGAGATACTGAAATTGGGTAAGGAATCAAACACCTTTTTTTCCAAACCTGTACATCTCAGAGTCTGCTCCTGTGGAGTAGCCTGTTGCTCCACAGTCCCAGATTTGACCAGTGACTGGGAGAAGGGCAACTGGTACGTCTCTTCAGCTCATTGTTTCATTAGAGCAAACAAATGCACCAAGAAGATTTTCTTCCAGCCAGATTAGACCAACGGCCTCACAACGTTAGCAGCTCTTCAGGAGGCTACAAGCAGAGATGCAACCACGGACTGCAGTGATATCTGCACCTGCCTCTGCAGGTGGACACCAGCTCAGAACAGAGTTGAGAAAGAGAAGAGCACCTGCAGAAGCTTTCTCAATACAACTTAGATGGGAACAGTGATAGGGCAAGGGGAAACGGTTTTGAGCTGCAAGAGGGGAGATTGAGATGAGATCTTAGGAAGAAAAGGTTTGGGGTTTTTTTTGTGAGGGTGGGGAGGCCCTGGCCCAGGTTGCCCAGAGCAGTGGTGGCTGCCCCATCCCTGGAGGGGTTCAAGGGCAGGTTGGATGGGGCTTGGAGCCCCTGATGCGGTGGGAGGTGTCCCTGCCCATGTCAGGGAATTGGAACTGAATGGGCTTTGAGATCCGCTCCAACCGAAGAAATTCTGTGATTCCATGATTCTATGAAAGTGACCAGCCAGACGGAGGAGAGAAATACAGCTCAGAAGACCAAGTAAGAGAGGTTTACTAAACCCATCAAGTTGCTTTACGCATGCACTACATCCATTTTTTTAGCATTATCCAGTCTCTCAAGTTTATATCACTTTTTGCATCTTTTCCTTCCATCATTCGTTATTCTATCAACTCAAATACAATAGTGAACCCCACATCCCTTGTCTGAATTGCAGGGTCTGGCAACTCTCCACACCAACACATAACTCATTCCTCCCCAGTGCAGCACACGCCCCAGGACCCTCCAAAGCAAAGCATGAGTTGACTCTGTCAGTGCCCAGAGCAGAAAGAAGCCAAACAAAACTTACTTCGTGTTTTCCATGTTACGTCCGCGAGGAATGCTGATCATAATAACCGGAATGGTAAGGATCAAGAGCCAGAACTTAAAGAAGGTCATCTTGCAGAAGAATCTGAAGGGAGGATTCACCCGGTAAAGGAAGAGAAACGCAATGAACAGAAAAGTAAATGGGTAGCGAAGAAGCAAAAACGCCATCCTTCCAGTTCAGAGTCAATGACAGGAGTGTTGCACAGAGCAGTAAATGAGTCACGAGCACCCGATCTTGTGGAACAGGGTTTAGATCAGTTCCATGTGAGTGGCATAGAGCTCTAATGAGATTCAGGAGTGATGCTTCCGAAAGGCTGAGTTTGCTGCTCAGAGCTAAATCAACCATGGAAATCCGGTTTAGCAGGAGATCTCCAGCAGCACCGTGTGTAGGAGACGGCTGGCAAGCAGAGGCAAAGCAGAGGCAAAGGCTCAATAGCTAGCATGTGTGTATGTGTCTGGGCTGGTAGAGCAATGACAACTTGGAGAGGGAGAGCCTTTCAGGGGGCTCTGTGAGTAGGAACCCTGCAGTTAACGGGTGGGAGTGGGATGTGCTGGGCAGCACAGACCCTAGGCTGTCCCCCTCTCTGTGTAAGCATTGAACATCCGAAAGGAGTGAACTGACTGCAAGAGGCCCACAAAGTCAGAAATTAGTAGGATGAAAATAAGAAAGAGGGAAAAACAATGATGCTCAAAGCCCTATACAGCCAGGCACTGGAGGGACCAAGTTGAGCAACTGGACATTCCTCAAGGAGAGCAGGAAAGGTGTCAGAAGTGTCCGTGTCGAGACAAATGTCACTTGTCCTGGCAAAGGAGCTAAACTTGGAAGGGAAGTAAAGACTAACAAGAAGGGCTTCTACAGATACATCAATCAAAAGAGGAAAGTTAAAGAGAGCATAACCCTACTGATGGTTGGAAATGCTGATCACATATCAACAGACAAGGAGAAGGCTGAGGCACTTACCAAGGTTTTTGCCTCACTCTTCACCAATAACCTCTCTCCTCACCCCTCCTGGGTCATGGGACAGCAAGATGGTGACCAGCAGGGTAACCCACCTCCCACTGTAGAGGCGGATCAGGTTCATGACCACCTGAGGAACCTGAACCTTTATAAGTCTATGGGACCTCATGAGATACATCCCAGAGTCCCGAGGGAATTGGCAGATGCAGCTGCCAAGCCACTCTCTATGATATTTGAAAAGTCCTGGCAGTCAGGACAAGTCCCTGGTGACTGGAAGGAGGGTAACACTGTGCCCAGTTTGAAAAAGGGTAGAAAAGACGACCCTGGGAACAACCAACCTGTCAGCCTCACCTCTGTGCCTGGGAAGATCATGGAATAGATCCTCCTAAAAGCTCTGATAAAGCACATGGAGAACATGGAGGTGATTAATGGCAGCCAGCACAGTGTCACCAGGGGAAAACCCTGTATGATCAAGTTAGTGGCTTTCTATGATGGGGTAACCGCAGCAGTGGGCGTGAGTAGGCAACAGATGTGATCTATCTAGACTTCCATAAAGCCTTTGATATGGTCCTCCACAACGTACTTCCCTCTAAATTGGAGAGGTATGGATTTGATGGGTGGATAGTATGATGGGTAAGAAACTGGTTGGAGGGTTCTATTCAAAGAGTAGTGGTCAATGGAGATCTGTGATGAGTGGTGTCCCTCGGGGGTCTGTACGGGGACCGGTGCTGTTTAATATCTTCTGTGCCTGATGAGCAAATGAAAGCTCAGAAGAAAATGGACTGTGAGCACAGTGATGTTGGAGAGAGAAGAGAGTTGCTCAAGTTAAAAATCACAATTGATTTCTAAATGCAAAAGCAATGATCTCAGGATAGAATAAGAGGGCTCAATTCTGAAATGGGAGCAATTTCCACTGTAAACTGCTGACACAAATAGCTTCATTGGAACAGACTTGTCCTGCTCTACTTCACTGCGGGGCAGCCCCACCTTGAGCACGGGAGGTAGTGCTGAGTGACACAGCATAAAAAGGATCTAAAAATACTGGAGAACATCTGAAGGAGGGCATGGAGCTGGGGAAGGTTTTAGAAGGTAAGAGTATGAGGAGTGGCTGAAGTCATTCAGTCTGTTCAGCCTGGAGGAGACTGAGCACCTCATCGTGCTCTGCAGCTTCCTCACACAGGGAGGAGGAGGAGAAGGCACTGAGCTCTTCCCTCTGGGCACCAAGGAGAGGAGCCAAGGGAATGGCAGAAGCTGTGCCAGGGGAGGGTTAGGTTGGACCTGAGGAGAAGGTTCTTCCCCCAGAGGGTGGTGGAGCCCTGGAACAGCTCCCAGGGCAGCAGTCACGGCACCAAGGCTGACAATATCCCTGAAGTGTTTGCCCAGCACCCTCAGCCCCACGGTGTGAATGTTGGGGTGTCCTCTGCAGGGACAGGAGTTGGATTCGATGACCCTTGTGGGTCCCTTCCAACTCAGGACATTCTGTGATATGAGAATTGAAGTGTTGGGATGCTCAATGCCAAGAACCACATCAGCCACTTGGCCTTCAAAAGGTGAACAGTACAAAAGGGAACTCCTCTAGTGTTTGCAGTTAGTGCTCAGCAGAGCCATTAACACTGATATTAAAAACCTCAGAGGGATTCCAGGATAAATGCATAAGAGACACGTCATCAGATCAGAGGTATTTGTATTTATCCTGTTCTGGCAGCAGCTCCATGGTGAATCCATGCATCACTCAGTTTAACAAGGTTCAGATTAGAGTTGGATACTTACTGATGAACAAAGACATAGCTGGACATTTTCATAATGTCAGGAGAAGAGGAGTTTCTGCAAGAAATATTTTGATACAAGAAATATTTTCATAGGAATGGTTGGACTCGATGATCCGGTGGGTCTCTTCCAACCTGGTGATTCTATGATTCTGTGATTCTAAGAAAAGCTGTGGTGACCAGAAAGGTCTGACAGAAACCTAACGCACCAGGCTTGAACTGAACCTTGACTATGGGGCCTGTATCCAAGAGGGTAGCACTCAGTGTAGCCAGGTGAGCTCCAGGTGAGCTGTGGGCTGGGAAAGAAATCTCTTTGTCACTGTAAATCACAGAAAAATCAAGGCAGGAAGGGACCCCTGGAGGCTGACAATCCCACCAGCTACTCAGAGCAGCGTTAACTCCAAAGCCAGTTTGACTTGCTCAGGGCCTTGTCTAGGCGAGTTTGGAGCCTCTCCAAGGATGGAGATCCCCCTGGTTCTCTGGTCTCTGTGTCCACATTACACCACTATGATAGGGAACAGTGGTTTTGTGTGTTTAATGGGAATTTCCCTTGTTGCAGCCTGTGTCTGGTAGCTCTTATCGCGTCATTGGGTGCTTTCGAAGAGCTTAAGACTGAAAAAGGTCACTGTCTTCTCCCCTTCTCTTCTCCAGACAGAGCAAATTGAGCTTCCTCAATCTTTCCTTGTACCTCCTACGCTCCAGCTCACTGATTGCCTTGGTGGGCCTCCTCTTAGGTGAGGTGCACTCCTAGACTCATAGAACAGTGCTGGCAGAAGCTGATATCTGCGCCTCTTCTTTTGCTCTGAAGATCTCACAGACACCCTTCCCATTTCGGGGGTGGTGATGAAAAGATGTCAAGATTTTTACTGGAACTAAATCCTGCACCACACACCTTCTCTGTGGGATATTTCATAGTGCCAATCAATACAAATACATGGGTTAGACTGTAGCACCTTCTTTCCTCAAAAATACTTGTTTGACCTGCTTTGCCTGATACCCCCATACAGAACTCATTACCACCCTCCACTCACCTGTAGCTTTACACCTTTTGCAAAGCCTAAGGAACAATTTGGCCTCAGCTCAAAATTGCAATTTATTGATTGAAAACCATAACAGAGCAAACTGCAGAGCAAAGAGAAAATGGTTTGGATCTCCTTCAAGGAAAGATATTGAGGGCAGAAAGACCAGATTAGCTTTTACCTCCTTGTATGTTCAGACTGTTCTGTTCCAGCAGCTTCCAGTCCTGAAAGGGGCTCCAGGAAAGCTGGGGAGGGGCTCTCGACCAGGGAGGGAAGGGGATGATGAGGGCAACAGTTTAGATTTTAGAGAGAAACGGCTTTTTTTGTGAAGGTGGGAGGCCCTGGCCCAGGTTGCCCAGAGTAGGGGTGGCTGCCCCATCCCTGGAGGGGTTCGAGGGCAGGTTGGATGGGGCTTGGAGACCCTGATCCAGTGGGAGGTGTCCCTGCCCATGGCAGGGGTGGCACTGGATGGGCTTTAAGGTCCTTTCCAACTCAAATCATTCTAAGATTACCTTTTCCAGGATACATTCCAGCAGCTACACATCCAAGGGTAACTCCCTCTGGCTTATGCCAGGTTGCTGGAATAACTTGTCCTGGATTTCTATCACACTGAATGGTGCCTTAGGCATTCTGAGCTAAGGGCAAAACATTGTGAGAAAACAGCTTTTTTTACCACGTAGAAAATTTCTTCATTCCATATTCAAGCAAAACCTCAAACAGGGCATTTTCAATAAGTCTGAGGTGCATGGCAGCTCTTGTTTCAGTCAAAGGCACCATGAAGTGAGTAGATTTTCACTGCAAACTGAAATATTCTTTAAAACAAGAACATTGATAGCAACAATAAGCAGAGGATGCATTGTCCTGATCTCTTTCAGTGTAGGCTGGAAACTTTGAAAGGAGGGTACAAGCCATGGTTGGACTAGAAGATCTGATGGGTCCCTTCCAACCTGGTTGTTCTATGATTCTATGATTGCTAAGCCAGCAGTTGGTCCGGTTGGGAGGCAGCCTCCGGATACTCATTCTGCTTTGCTTTGGGATATGAAGCGATTTGCAGAGCTGGGACATCTTTCAATGATGTTCTTTCAGAGCTGGACTCCATCTCACTGAAAAGGCTTCAGGTAAACTAAATTGAGCAAATGACAGCAATCATGGACAAACATTTCAGGCAATAAAAGCATGTGCACTGTAAAGAAAAAACATTCCATCTCAGCAGGTGCCCAAATCCAGGTTTCTGGGGAATCCTCAGTTCTCAGCATTAGATGTCACCAGATGTTTCTTCTACAGGACATAAAAAGCAACGTGTTAACAAGAGAGAAATGGATGTACCATGGTTCCCTGTTATCCTGTATTATTTTTTTTCCATATGTTAAGCTAGAAAAGAGAGATCAGTAACTCTGGTACCAATCCTGAATCCTCTGAAGGCCTCCAGGGATTCTTCCTTGGCTACAAGATTCTGCAAGTCTCCCTTTTCCCGGCGCCATTTATGGTTGTGTCCTGCCTCCCACTGAAGCTGATACCCCAGACCCCTGCGGAGAACATACTGGACCATCCTCATGGAGAGCAGGAGCTGACTGCACCCGGAGCTGTCTGAGCTCCTAGTGGTTGAGATGTCATCACAAGAACGTGGCAGGATCTGGACAAGGTCCTGAGGGACATGGTTTAGTGTTTGACAGGAATGGTTGGACTCGATGATCTGGTGGGTCTCTTCCAACCTGGTGATTCTATGATTCTATGACTGTCAGAGCAGAGGAAAAATGCCGTTTTCTTAGGAAATGGAATGGCCTTGGGGCACTGAAGCAGCTGCCTCTCCCAGGGCAGAGACGCTCTCACCTATGTCTCCTTCCCGGGAGAGTGTTTTGGAAGAAAAGCGTTAAACCTCAAGGACTTTACAAAACCCGAAGGCAGCTGAGGGAAATACTGCAAATATAAGCAAACCCCTTCCTAGCAGGAGCCAAATTCCGCTACATCTTCTGTCAAGTGGGAATCTCTGTTCAAGGGCAAAGCTGCTTTGAGTCTGACCAGGATGAGTACACAGCCTGCTCAGAGCTGTCTAAAGGCACAGCAACCATCTAGAGAGACAGACAGACAGACAGACCAGCCTCCCTGACACAGGCATCGCTTCCCACTCAGAAAAGCAGGGGCAGCGACAGTGAAGAACTGAACTGAGAAGCCACTTCACCAGCAAACTCCCAGAGCAATGCACTTAGCTTGGTCTTGCAATACTGGTGCCAGAAAACCTCCCTGCTAAGGGAACTCCTCTCAGGGCACCTGGTGGGACTCGTGCTGGGTGTGTACCCAGTGCATGTGCCCAGCCCTGTGCGAGGTAGCTCTGTTCTACAGTCTCAGGCTCTGGTTGTCTCACATCTTTGGCAGTTTAAAGCTCCTACCTTGCTCTGTGACTTCTTCATTTCTTTTGACACCCAGGCTCTGAGGTCCAGCTTTGGGATGCAGCTGCAGCTCACAAAGTACCAAGGATTCCCGTTGGCCTGGAAGATTTGCTTTGGCACTTTACGGATGTTGGTGTTGTCACATATTATTCGCGACAAGGAGATTTTAGCCAGTGAAGAGCGCTGCTGCGGAGTGAAAACCCCACTGTTCTCCCACCAAAACCTGTCAGAGAGAGAAGACATAACAGATTTTTCCCTTCTGGCTTCTTTCACGTACCAGACGCCTGCGACATGATTGCTCATTAGCACCAATATAATTTCTTTTGCCAAGAACCAATTTAATTTAATTTAATTTAATTGCCCTGACTCACCAGCTGGATAACTTAAATTGCTTTTCTGCCAAGGACATATAAGAAAGATGCAATTAAATAAAGGCTTGTCCTGCTTTCTCTCAAATGAGGCACAAGCACCTACTTCAAATAGAAGAGTCAGCACATCGTGAGCACAGGCTGTGGGTACATCCTGACGAGTGCAATGCTGGAACCAGCCCTGTACTTACTCTCTGTCTTACTCTTACTTACCTCTTGTCTTGCTTGCTGTGCAGCTCTTGGTATTTCCAAATCTTCTCATTTACAGGAAAGTCTCCTTTCTTATAGCCTTTTGTAGGTTAAAATAAAGGTTGGGATTTGATAAGCCCTGCCCTCAGCTGGAGACTGGCAGCTTCTTGGTGGTGAACGCACGTCTTAGAATCATGGAATTGTTGGGTTGGAAAAGACCTCTGAGATCATCATATCCAGCTGTATCCGTCCACTACTAAACCATATGTTTGAGCACTTCATCCATCTATTTTTTAAGCCCCTCCACGGATGAGACTCCTCTGAGTGTTCCTCCTCCATGTTCTCCCCCACCAGCACTGAGTGTAGGGGGACGATCCCTTCCCTGCTCCTGCTCCCACCCCATGACTGATCCAGCCAGGATGCTGTTGGCCTTCTTGGTCACCTGGGCCACTGTGGCTCACGTTCAGCCTCTGTTGACCAGCACCCCCAGGTCACTTTCCATGCGGCTCTTCCCCATGCCTGGAGCGTTGATGGGTTTGTGGTGGCCCAGGTGCAGGACGTGGCACTTGGCTTTGTTGAATCCCATCCCATTGGTCAGAGCCCATCTTGACACTGTCCTCATTATGAAAGTTTTCCTGAATTATACTTTAAATCTAATATTGCTGTTATTCAAGGAAGGGCCTCTGTACCATACTAATTACATTTTGAAGGATCAGCTCTGTTTTCAGAGCTGTGTAGTTGAAACCATCCATGCTGTGAAATAAAGGAAATGCTAAAGGCAGCGACATCTTGGTTTCTTTTTGCTTAAATGTTGACTGGACGCAGTTTTGAGCTTTTCCATTCCAAGGTGAAACTTAAGAAAGAACCAGTGGATAGAAGGAATTGTGCATAAGGGTTTTAGTTCCAGCTGCCTTAGCCAAACACAGGACACTCCTGCTTGGCCAGGAAATAAAGAAAATGGGTTCTTGCACTCTGCTTAATAACTCTTCTCCCATGTAACAAGCAATAGAATGAGAGGAAATGACCTCAAGTTACACCAGGGGAGGTTTAGATTGCATATTAGGAAAATTTCGTTACTGAAAGAGCAGTGAAACACTGGAAGAGGGTGCCCAAGGATGTGGTGGAGCCTCCATCCTGGGAGGGGTTCAAAAAAACGTATTGCTGTGGTATTTGGGGACTTGGCTTGGTAGGCACAGTGGGGTTACAGTGGTGGTTGGACTTGATCTTAGAGGTCTTTTCCAGTCTTAACGATTCCATGATTCTATGGTTCTATGCACATCATTTCAGGATGAGCAGTGGAATGTTTGCCTTTGAGTGCCCCATACTGCGTTTTGAGCCTATAGTAAATCTTTCTAGGCAGAAAAGTTTTCCAGAAACACTAGTCATGATCCCATTTTCAGGTGATATTTGTAGCCAGTACAGGGACCTTGCTTCAGAAATGCAGCTTAAAAGTCACTGACACCCCCCAGCGAACTCGAGGAGGATTTCGCACATGCTGAAAACACAGCACTGCTCAAATGATTTTGGCTGGTAACCAACCCCAACCCAGCCATCCCCTGGTTCGAGCGAAGCTCAAACACTGATCCATGTCAGACTACAGTGTTCCAATTCAGAACTGGGATGGAGAGGAGAAATAGCGAAAAATAATCTCTTAGACCCCTGGGAAGTGCACAAGACACTGCGATGATGCAAAGCTGTGCACTGCAATCCTGTGAGAAGGGAGGCTGGACGGGGGCTTGAACTGTGCCCAGCACAGCAGCCCAGAAGGGGCTCCCACAGAGAGAGACCAGGGGTGCTGCTGGGGACAGGGATGCAGCTCGGGCTGAGCCAGGACTTAACCAAAAGAGAGGAAATGATTTATTTTACACCTTGTAAAGCCTGAAAATGTGTTGGTCCTTTGGCATCATCCCTTGGTCTGCATATAGGTTTCCAAAACTACCCAAAGCACAAGCCACCACATCAAGAGATGGTGAGAACCTCCTGGCAACGCAAGCCATTTAGGGTGATTAAACCAGATGGCTTTTATTCTAATTGTTGAAGTCAATCCATCTAGATCGTGGGTTTCCCACCTTCAGAACTGTACCTGGTTTTCTTGTCAAAGTATTTCTGTTTCCCTATACTGACTTGAGCTGCTGTTTGAGCACTCAGTAGCATGGGCCTCCTTGAAACCCCTTATCTGAAGGAGGAGAAGAGCTCAAACGTTCACACTGGGTGTGAACTGTCAGCATGGAGAAGGACAATTGTATTTGCATGAGTGGTGAATGGGCTGAGGGTGAAAACACCTGATTGGAAAGTGACTTCAGCTTAGGATCTCAGCCATGATAGATCTAGACAAGAACATCACCGGAAGCAGAAAGGACCATTTGGAAGCGTATTACAAAAATCCCAAGGCCCAGACGGAACAGCCTCCAGATCTGCATAAAGAAATCTGCATAAAGCGCAGACTCCTCCTGTCCCCTGGGGTTTGCATACCAGCTTCTCTCTTACCTGTCCCCATCACGAACATGCCTGAACTGGGTGCCGATGAGACAAGCCATGAGAGGCCCAACTCTGCCGCCCTTCACAAAGGGCTCTGCAAGTGCCCCGATCCAGATGTCTATGTTCTTTGGTGTCCCATACAGCCGTAGGAACTTCTTCGCTAGACCAGGATTCCTCAACACTTTAGCAAGTGAATTCAGTTCGGAAGGTTGTGGGAGCCCACAGAATTTTCTCCAGGAACTATAACCTGCAAGGAGTTTGGTATCAGAGCAAACAGAGGTCAGGAATGTATTTTCCTCTCTGGAAAGACTTTTCCACTCTTTACCCAAAGCTGAGGCACAGGAAGATTCCAAATAAGTGCTAAATCATTTTCTGAATTTTTCTGTGTTTCTCTTAATGCCGTTCACTTTCCACTCCTCCCGAGCAAGTTCTTTCTCCCTGGCATCTCAGTGTTCTCTGGGGAAGAGCCGCATCTTCGCAAGTGACCTCTGATCATGGAAGTTGCTCCACAAACTTTGAGCTACATTTTGCTGTTCCTCTCAGCAGTAATGCAGGTGCCCGTACACGGGCTCCATCGCCACGGTGGGTCTGAAACAACCTCCTGATGATGTGATTGAGGAGCTTTGGGAGACCCGTGCCCTGCTGAAGCTGCAGCACAGAGCCAGAAGGGCTGCGCAGGCTGAAGGGCTGTGAACATGGGACCCTGAGGGAGCTCAGGGACCGTACAGTCTCAGTTGCCTTCAGACAGAGCCACAGGAGAGAGGTCCTCACAAAACTCGTTGACTTTGTCTTCACTGAAAATTAATCTGGACAAGATTCGCTGGACAAGGTGGGGGCTACTGGAAAGCTGGGGAGGGGCTCTGGATCAGGGAGGGTAGGGACAGGATGAGAGGAATGGTTTTGAGCTGCAAGAAGGGAGATCGAGATAAGATCTTAGGGAAGAAATATTTTGCTGTGAGGGTGAGGAGGCCCTGGCCCAGGTTGCCCAGAGCAGGGGTGGCTGCCCCATCCCTGGAGGGGTTCAAGGGCAGGTTGGATGGGGCTTGGAGCCCCTGATGCGGTGGGAGGTGTCCCTGCCCATGGCAGGGGTGGCACTGGGTAGGCTTTTAAGGTCCCTTCCAACCCAAACCATTCTATGATTCTATGAAAATCACAATCTTCTCCTGCAGCAAAGGAGAGCAATTCTGTGAGCTGACTATACACCTGGATGAGCTGCAAAGCCTCTATCTGCGATTACAACCCATGAACAGTGTGTGTTTCTCACCATGGTTTCTAAGGGAGCCCTATTGTGTCTTGCAGGCTCTTACTGACACAGTAGCTGCAGACGCATCAGCCTAATAACTCTGAAGACAACAACAGACCTAGAGGCAGTTGTAAATGCTATCAACAAGCTATTTCTCAAGAGCATCTTGCAATGCCATTACACTGGTTTTGCATCTTGCAGATCCCTGACAGCGATAGTAACATGCTTTTCTTTCTGGGACACTGCTTTTATAGAGAAATTACGATGAAATTTTCTTCAGGAAGTATGACCTGCTCCTCCAGTCTCCTCTGCCCGGGCTGGACCACTACAGGTGCCTGGGCAGAGCCATGGGGGACTTCTGGCCCCAATTCCACTCCTGCAAAGCTGTGGCTGAACTGCTTTCCCAGTTATCCTGTTTAAAAAAGTAATAGGCTGAAACATGGATTTAAAAGCAAAAAAAAACCCCACACTGGGAAAGACAGTGGTTTCTTATTGATAAAAAAAAATTCTATAGATACTCTAATTGAAGGATGTTGAGGTTCTGGAGCAAGTCCAGAGAAGAAAAATGAAGCTGGTGAAGGGTCTGGAGAACAGGCCCTACCAGGAACGGTTGAGAGAGCTGGGGGTGTTTAGCCTGGAGAAGAGAAGGCTGAGGGGAGACCTCATTGCTCTCTGCAACTACCTGAAAGGAGGTTGTGAAGAGGAGGGAGCTGGGTTCTTCTCCCAAGGGAGAGGGAACAGGACGAGAGGGAATGGTCTCAAGCTCCACCAGGGGAGGTTCAGACTGGGGATTAGAAAAAAATAATTTACAGAAAGGGTCACTGGACACGGGAACAGGCTGCCCAGGTTGGTGGTTGAGTCACCTTCCCTGGAGGGGTTTAAGGGACAAGTGGATGAGGTGCTGAGGGACATGGTTTAGTGTTTGATAGGAACGGTTGGACTCGATGATCCGGCGAGTCTCTTCCAACCTGGTTGTTCTATGATTCTGTGATTCTATGAAAACAATAAAAATGAGTAATTTCCTGCACATTTGACCCTGGTCTGTGCAATGCCTCATGTGCCTCCAAGTTTCTCCTCCAGTTATACCCAGTCTCTGATTCCACTGTTCAAACTCTTACTCACTGACCTAGGGTAGCACAGAAACAACGAAATGCTTTGGGAAGGAGTGGGCTCAGCCTCTCACAGGCTGGAGAAGTTGCTCAACGTTCAATCACAAGAGTGCCTGCTTTCCACTTGGAGCTCTGCTCCCACAGCCAACTCACCGGCAAGGCCATGGTCTCTGCCACGTTGCATGTTAAGTGCCGGCAAATCAAACCCAATCCTCTCAACCTGCTCAAACATGTGATCCCGGAGGTCGTCCACAACCATTTGCTGTTGGGTCATCAGCTTGGCCTGACTGACGATCAGGTTCCGGAGCAAGGGGTCAATGCCACCTGCAGTGGGAACACAGGGACTTGTGAGAAGAGCAGGGTGGGAAGTGTGTCTGTAGGAGGCTCAGGAAAGCTGAATGCAGCTTATATTTAATTACAAGCTTCTCCTACAGGCGAATCAATTACTACAGCAATTAAGCAATCAGACTCCTTCGTAATAAGATGCATGTGGCTGCAGAGATCAGCTACGCTGGGAAAAATTCTGGCTGAGTATAATGGTCATTTAACATATTTAATGCCAACAGCTTTGAAGTTTAGCTGAAGTGGGAGCTTGTCCAGAGAGGGCAGAAAAGACTGGATGAAATAAACTTACACTGCAGAGGTGCAAGAAAGGCTTTACCTTCTTTCACAATCCTCCAGGTAGCAAAGAAGGCATTTCTGAGTGGAATTTTGGGACCTGTGGGCTTGTAAAACTCATTTAAGCGGTGAACAGTTGGGGGAACGGAAGCATGAGCAAAACGAAAAGCCAGGGTGAAGACATTGGAGATTCGAGGGTCCACAGACTCATTGTAGCCCTGGTAGCGTGGAATCAGTTTCTGGAAGCTGCTTCCCAACAGAAGAGGCAGGTAGTCCCTGTAGGTTATAATCTAGGGGAAAACAAGGGAAATGTGAATCATTAATTGCTTGGCCAGCAGTTTATTTAGAAGCAAAGTTATCGTTCATGACTCAGACTGCAGGTGCTGTCACACTGGTCTTCTCTGATGGGATTTGCGCGGGAAATTTTGCCAGCAGAGCTGTGGAGCAGAGGACTCCACAGGCCCTGTGCTTTTTTCACCTCTTTGGACTGTCACCCAGCCGCTCTGGTAATCTGGTGAGGGTCCTTTGTGAGCCTGTTGAGTGACAGTTCTCTTACTTCAGCCCTAGAGCCTTGGTACAAGTACTCTTCTGCACTTGCCCACCATAACATGCTCCAGGACGCATAACATGCACTAGGATCATCTGCTTGTTGGTGCCAAGCACCTGGCACTCAGGTGTCCCCAGACTTGCTCCTCCCTGTCTCGACAGCCTAGCAGGTCAGAGCCTGCCAGGTCCTCCCAGGCATTCCCTCTCTGTCCTATGGGAGAAGCCAGACAGAGCTGCAATTCCTCCTCCTTCCCACCCTACATGCTTCAGATGGCAGAGAAAAAGCCAGCAGTGTTGACACAGATGACATCAGCACCCACAGGCAGCTGTGTTTGTCCTCACAGCAGAGGTACCCGACACTGCTCTTGAGGAGGCTGCACAATACAATTTTGAAAAGTCAAATTGTTTTTCAGAAGGTGAAGATATCTTCATTGTTTGAGAATTGCAAGATGAAACTATCGATCTCAACATGCCGACAGACCCGATGCTTTCAGTGCAAGCGTTTGCCTTTCTCCATGTTGTCTCACCTGACACGTTTATTCAACAGTGCTATAACATTCAAATGGATCATTTGAAAAAACTGAAAACTTTTTATATTCCTGCAGTACCAGGACCTCACTGCAGGACACTGCCTATGGGCAATGCGATCTTGTCCTGCAGGGCTAATTGTGGAATCACAGAACGATTTCGGCTTGAAGGGACCTTAAAGCCCATCCAGTCCCTCCCCTGCCCTGGGCAGGGACACCTCCCACTGGATCAGGGGCTCCAAGCCCCATCCAACCTGGCCTTGAACCCCTCCAGGGATGGGGCAGCCACCACTGCTCTGGGCAACCTCGGCCAGGGCCTCCTCACCCTCACAGTAAAACATTTCTTCCTGAGATCTCATCTCCATCTCCCCTCCTTCAGCTGAAAACCATTCCCCTTCATCCTGTCCCTGCCCTCCCTGATCCAGAGCCTCTCCCCAGCTTTCCTGGAGCCCCTTTCAGCCCTGGAAGCTGCTCTGAGGTCTCCCCAGATCCTTCTCTTCTCCAGGCTGAATAATTTTGAGAGAGGAGCCAAGGGAGGCTCTGTGATGCCCAGACAAGTGTGTTCCACAGTGCTTTGCAGCCGTGGCTCTTCAGACAAGTGCTTGGGCTCCGCTGCACATTCAAGGGGGTTGAGTCACCTTCCCTGAAGGGGCTTAAGGGACGGGTGGACGAGGTGCTGAGGGACATGGGTTAGTGATTGATGGGAATGGTTGGACTCGATGATCCAGTGGGTCTCTTCCAACCTGGTTGTTCTGTGATTCTGTGATTCTTTCATATGTGTATGTAAGCTGAACCAGCTCACAAGATAGTTTCCAGGTACGTATGGCTAAGTTTTGCCTTTGGAAATCCCATTTCTTCTCTCATAGGAGCCAGAATTTTCTGTTGGTTATGAAACCATGATGGCCTCAAGGCTCATCCTGCTCCAGACCTCTGGAGAGGTCCCTTTCAAGCACAGGAATATTTCTGTGACCCTAGGATCTCATCCAGGGTGAAGCCAGGGGTGCAGCACAGTCCTGACGGGCACAGAACACCGTGGCTGGTTGCACCCACCAGCAAGGGGGTCTTGAGGACGCTCAACACCAAGAGGAATTTTAGTCCAAAACTCCAATACCATTTTTATCCTGTAACAAACACTGATTAGAAAAACTTCTCTGACGTTTCTGTCCCCTCGTTTCTCACACAAAAAATGTGCACATAAATAAAACATCAAGCAATCTGGAAATGCAACAGCAGAGGGACATCAATGATTGAAGGAGACCCTTCTGACCTCGTTATTTCCGGTATGTCTGAGGGATTTGTTTTAGACTAAAGGGGCTGGTGGAAAGAATGTGGTCATTTGCATCCCACAATATCGCACCCTTCGGACACCCCACACCAACAAAGGCCACCACATTAACGCTGGGTGACAGCAAGACAAGGCATCAGGGACGGGACATATGGCAATGTGGCTGGTACCTGGATAATGGCACCCAGGATCTTCCGTGCCTCCTGATACAGCTTCTCTCCATCCCAGTGAGGATTTAGTCTCTTCAGCTGTCTCGCCAGGCGGTTGTGCTCCCGTACAAAGAGCGTGTGCATGCACATCAGCCCCAGCATCTCATTTGCTCGAGAGTCACCTGAGAGAAAGCAGGCAGAGTTGTAGTGTCAGTGACCTGTGAGGTTTGGCTGCTCCTACTGGAAGCAGGAAAAAAACCACATGAGGAACCACACACAGAGAAATGGTTAGTTGTATCGATATCTGCATCGTCAAGAAGATGGATGAGAAAAACACAGGAGAAGAAGGAAACCTGCGCTGAGCAATTATCCTGGGCTACATCCAAAGCAGAGGGACCAGCAAGTCAAGGGAGGCGATTCTGCCCCTCTGCTCTCCTGAGACCCACCTGGAGCCCTGAGTCCAGTTCTGGAGTCCTCAGCACAGGGAGGACATGGAGCTGTTGGAGCGATTTTAGAGGAGACCACGGAGATGATGTGAGGGCTGGAGAACCTCCTGTATGAGGCCAGGCTGAGAGTTGGGGTTGTTCAGCCTGGTGAAGAGAAGGCTGAGGGGAGACCTCAGAGCAGCTTCCAGTGCTGAAAGGGGCTCCAGGAAAACTGGGGAGGGACTCTGGATCAGGGAGGGCAGGGAGAGGATGAGGAGGAACGGCCTTGTGCTGCAGGAAGGGAGACTGATATGAGAGCTTAGTAAAAAATGTTTTTCTGTGAGAGTGAGAGGGCCCTGGCCCAGGCTGCCCAGAGCAGTGGTGGCTGCCCCATCCCTGGAGGGGTTCAAGGGCAGGTTGGATGGGGCTTGGAGCCCTTGATGCAGTGGGAGGTGTCCCTGCCCATGGCAGGGGTATTGGAATTAGGTGATATTTAAGGTCCCTTCCAACTCAAACCATTCTGTGATTCTATGAAACTGGGTCCTGGGCCCTGAGGGTTGGAAAGCACCAGTGAATCCCTAAATTTCTGCTGAGGAAGCAGAAGTCAATATGCCACCATAGCTCTTAGCACCACAGAGGGATAGGGAATTTTTTTTTTTTTTCAAATAAGGGCTAGGACAATTCAATAAATAATTTTTAAATAAGGGCTAGGTGCTCTCCAAACTCCAGTATCAGAGAGACAGTCTCACAGCACAAGACAGAACTGAAAATGGGCAGCAGGCACTCATGACGGCCAAAGGAGCTCTGCAAGTCCTAAGGCATTTTCCAAATCAGCTGAAATTACATCCAAAGGAAGATCATAGAATCACCAGGTTGGAAGAGACCTCTTTTATCGTCAAATCCAACAATTCCAATCCACCACTTTAGTGGTTTACCATGTCCCTCAGGACCTCATCTACCTGTCCTTTAAACCCCTCCAGGGAAGATGACTCAACCCCCTCCCTGGGCAGCCTGTTCCAGTGCCCAGTGAGCATTTCTGTGAATTTTTTTTTCCTAATGTCCAGCATAAACCTCCTCTGATGGAGCTTGAGGCCATTCCCTCTCATCCTGTCCCCTGTCCCTTGGGAGAAGAGCCCAGCTCCCTCCTCTCTACAACCTCCTATCAGGGAGTTGGAGAGAGCAATGAGGTCTCCCCTCAGCCTCCTCTTCTCCAAGATAAACACCCCCAGCTCTCTCAGCCGCTCCTCATAAGGCCTGTTCTCCAGCCCCTTCCCCAGCTTTGTTGCTCTTCTCTGGACTCACTCCAGAGCCTCAACATCCTTCTTGTGCTGAGGGGACCACAACTGAACACAGGATTCGAGGAGCAGTCTCACCAGTGCTGAGTCCAGAGGGAGAAGAACCTCCCTGGACCTGCTGGTCACACCGTTTCTGATCCAAGCCAAGATGCCACTGGCCTTCTTGGCCGCCTGGGCCACTGCTGCTCATGGTCAGCTGCTGTCAACCAAGACCCCCAGGTCCTTCTCCTCCAGGCACTTTCCAGCCAGACTTCTCCTAGTCTGGAGCTGCTCAGGGTTGTTGTGCCCCAAGTGCAGGATGCGGCATTTGGCCTTGTTAAACCTCATCCCATTGGTCTCATCCCATGGATCCAGCCTGTTCAGATCCCTTTGGAGCCTCTCTGCCCTCCAGCAGATCCACCCTTCCACCCACTTCCAGTTTAGTGTCATCTGCAAACTTGCTAAGGGAGCACTCGATGCCTTCATCCAGGTCATTGATGAAGACATTGAACAGGGCTGGATCCAGCACTGAGCTCTGGGGACACCACTTGTCACTGGCCTCCAGCTGGAGTTATCTCCATTTACCCCAACCCTCTGGGCCCTCCAGACAACCAGTTTTCCACCCAGGAGAGTGTGCAGTTTCCTAAGCAGAATGGTGATAGTTGACAGCCACAATCGAGCACCATGGTGAGTAAGAGCAGCATGAGTCACAACTTGAAGGAATATATTACAAAGGTCATCACTATGAAATATTAAATCCTGCTTCAAGCATCTAGGGCAGAAAGCCCAAGAGCAAGCAGGTGATGACAGAATAAAGAGGCGCTCAGAGAAAAGTACACACGGCACGTTTAGTCCCCACGTCCCATAGTAAATAGAGGGATTTGCCCTTGTGCTCAGCACAGAGCCCTTTTCATTGATTGTGAAAGGCTGTCTGTAAGAGACTGCAGGAGGACAAACAAAAGGAGCTCTGTGAGGTCTCCTTGAGCAGAAGGCATCCACCCAGGGCTTCCAAAAGAGCTCCACTAGGAAATTGCTGAATCCTGTTATGCAACTGCACATGTAAAATCTCCCCAGTTCTCAGGGACCGGAAAAGTCACAAATAAGATACGGAATTTTCAAAGGAGCTTCTGAGCCAGCCTGAGTTGCTCGCTATAAACTCATTGATGTATCCAGCTAAGGAAGAGCAACTGCACCATCAGCCCTGGGACAGAGAGTCCCGGAGGCTGGGACTTGACTCTAGGAAGAATCTGACACATCTGCCCATTCTGCTTCTCTCTGGACACTTGTGTTTGGCTATGGTCCTCTCTGAGGAGTGACCTGGGGAAACCTTCGAAGACATGGAGCAATGGATTGGACCAATGGACAGATAGGAGAGGCCAAAGGAGACATAAAACACGAAGAGATTTTCTGAAGTGCTGGAGGATGATACCAAACAGAGCTCTCCCACTGGTTCCACCGCTAGGTCCTGGTGATGTCCAAGGACCATAGAGAGAGTTGGGGTTGTTCAGCCTGGAGAAGACAAGGCTGCGGGGAAACTTAGAGCAGCTTCCAGTGCTGAAAGGGGCTCCAGGAAAGCTGGGGAGGGGCTCTGGATCACAGAGTGCGGGGAGGGGATGAGGGGAATCATAGAATAGTTAGGGTTGGAAGGGACCTTAAAGATCATCTGCCATGGGTAGGGACAGCCCACTATATCAGGTTACCCAAGGCCTCATCCAAACTGACCTTAAAAACCTCTAGGGATGGAGCATCTACAACCTCCTTTGGGAACCTGTTTCTCTCTATTCTCATGGTGAAGAAATTCTTCCTAATGTCTAACTTAAATCTGCCCCTATCCAGTTTATACCCATCCCCCTTGTCCTATTACCACAAGCCTTTATGAATAATCCCTCTATGGGAATGGGCTTGAGCTGCAAGAAGGGAGATTGACATGAGATCTTGAGCAGAAATGTTTTGCTGTGAGGCTGGGGAGGACCTGGAACAGGCTGCCCAGAGCAGTGGTGGCTGCCCCATCCCTGGAGGGGTTCAAGGGCAGGTTGGATGGGACTTGGAGCCCCTGATGCAGTGGGAGGTGTCCCTGCCCATGGCAGGGGTGGGACTGGGTGGGCTTTGAGGTCCCCTCCGACCCAAACCATTCCATGATTCTATGAATTCAAGAAATGATCTGGAGCGGTGGAGATGTTCGCGCTGGCACACCCAACGTACCTGCAAGAAAGCAGGGGATTTTAAGTCCCTTGCTGACTAAAAGGCAGGGGTCCTTCGCCGCACTGTTAAAGGGCATGTACTCTCTCCCATGATCGGTGAACTTGCGGTTAACAGCCAGCAAGCCCAGCTGGTTGGTCTGATCCCTCAGCTTGTTGGCCAAAGGCACCTCACTGCCGTACACCATGCTGCCATCCAGAAAGGAGGTGAGCGCATTGATCTGCTCTCGAGTTCCTCTGCCACTGGAGCACACAGCAGCTGAGCGGGAGAAAGGAAGGCAGTCTTTTTTGCTTTTAATTCGTGGGTCATCAGGTGGGATCTGCAGGAAGACAAACGAACATTTCATCCCCACTTCAGGGGTGCAGAAACCGCACTGTGATCCTGCAACTGTAAGAAAAGGCAGGTGGGGGACATTTCAAAGCCATTCCCCTTGCTAGAGAGTGTGGAGATCAGTCATGAACCCCAGCTATGAAGGGTCAGATTGGTCCATCCAAGCCCCAGATATGCCTGAAAGTCTGGAGATTCTGTGAAGTCCCTAACGAATAGCTAAATGTTTTTCCCCAATTATATGCATATTGGATTCAATCTTAAAAGCTGAGGTGTTCATGTCTCGTGCTGAAGTCTAGTTAGGGGCCCAAAACCGAAGCCAAGATTTGAGGTGCAGCCTCACCAGTACCAAGTCCAGGGGCATGATCCCTTCTCTGCTCCATCTGGTCACTGTTGAGATGATACTCATCACTTCCTTGCCCTCTGATGAGCATTTAATCATCAAATGGGCAAGGAATCTCTGGGGTATCGACACCTCTCAGCTCCTGTCTCTGACACACTCACTATAATTCAGACATCACCTGTGTTGCCTTTGCACCATACCCCAAAGCAAAGCCACGTTGGTCAGGGAGATGGGTAAATGGTTAGAAATCAGGGGGAAGATGGGTTGTGACTGAACATGAGGCAGCAGTGGCCCAGGTGGCCAAGAAGGTCAATGGCATCTTGGCTTGGATCAGAAACGGTGTGACCAGCAGCTCCAGGAAGGTTCTCCCTCTGGACTCGGACTGGTGAGACCGATCCTGGAATCCTGTGTTCAGTTGTGGGCCCCTCAGCACAAGAAGGATGTTGAGGCTCTGGAGCAAGTCCAGAGAAGAGTAACAAAGCTGGGGAAGGGGTTGGAGAACAGGCCTTATGGGGAGTGGCTGAGAGAGCTGGGGGTGTTTATCCTGGAGAAGAGGAGGCTGAGGGGAGACCTCATTGCTCTCTACAACTCCCTGAAAGGAAACTGTAGAGAGGAGGGATCTGGGCTCTTCTCCCAAGGGACAAGGGACAGGACGAGAGAGAATGGCCTCCAGGGGAGGTTTAAGCTGGACATCAGGAAAAAAATTTTCATGAAAGGGTGATTGGGCAGTGTCAGAGGCTGCCCAGGGAGGTGGTTTATTCACCTACCCTGGAGGGGTTTAAGGGATGGATGGATGGATGGATGGATGGATGGATGGATGGATGGGGTACTGAGGGACATGGGTTAGTGTTTGATGGGAATGGTTGGACTCGATGGTCCAGTGGGTCTCTTCCAACCTGGTTGTTCTATGATTCTATGACTCTGCCTGACATCTGGGACAGCTCCTGGGACTCAGCATCACCACCTTACAGAGAGCAGTCTGACCTTTCTGGTCTGATCTGGAAGGATGCCCCTCCGTGGCCAAGGACAGTGAGAGCCACTAACACCTCCTGGCTGCAGCTAAGCTGCCCTCTCCTCCCCTCCCCTGCAAGAAGCAGCCTGGCCCTACCTTGATGGGAAAGCAAGGGGGTTCCTTGACACAGCTGGTTTCACAGTCCACTTTGCCACTGAAGGTGGCTCTGGCCGGGGTGTCCGGACTGAAATCCAGGTCGTGGTCAATAAACTGGCCCCACTGCATGAACATGAGTGATCTCTGCTGGTCCAGCCTGAGCTGCTCAGGGGGGAAGCGAACAATTTCGTTTGACACTTGTCGAACCTGCAGAGGATGAAAGCAGAACACGTGTGTTAGGAAATTGCTTGTGCGAATGAGTCCCTCAGCCTGGAGGTTCATTAGCAAAATCCACCAAGCTTGAATTCCTGTTACTTCACAGAAATAAGACCAAATCTCTGTTGGAGTTGGAAGGCATCTCTGAGTGCCCCTTTTGCTGAGCATTGTGCTCTTCTGGCTTCAGACAGTTTTCTGAGCATCAAGGCCAAGATCATCCCTTGATGGATGCATGGAAGCATCTCAGCAGGAGCCAGGGAAAGGGAGGCAAATGGTTTTAAAAGACAGCTTTGAAAAAGAAGAGTGGAAAAAAAATCTTTAGGAGTTATGAAAAGTTTTCTCAGTAAATCTCTTGCAGCAGGACACATTTCCAAATCACTCTTCTCATCTCTTCTCCATCCATCACAATCCCTCCCACCAGTTCTTCCTTCATGAATTACTACAGTGAAAGTGGTCAAATCTCTGTTCAAGCCCTGTCTCTGTGCTGTAGAACAGAGTTAGGAATACAGGGAAAGCGTGAGGCACACAAACCAGAAAATTCCAGAGCTCCTCCTTAGTGCTGTTGTTGCACCAAACCCAAGTGAAGCTGCTTCCCCATGTTCCTGCTCCCCTCCAGTCACCACAAGAGCCGTCACCACAACAGTGATGACAGGACAAGAGGGAATGGCCTCAAGCTCCGCCAGGGGAGGTTCAGGCTAGACATTAGGAGGAAATTTTTCACGGAAATGGTCATTGGGCATTGGAAGAGGCTGCCCAGGGAGGTGGTTGATTCCCCTTCCCTACTGGAGATGTTTAAGGGACGGGTGGATGAGGTGCTGAGGGACATGGTTTAGTGTTTGATAGGAATGGTTGGACTCGATGATCCAGTGGGTCTCTTCCAACCCGGTTGTTCTATGATTCTATGAACATCCATGCCCCAAACAGATCATCTCATCCTTGGACCCACACATGGAATTTCTTGCTGGATACGTTTCATTCTAGGGATTAACTTGTTCTTTTTATCCTGGGACAAATTACTTGTCAGGAGACAAGCAGCTTCCACAAACAAAATAAAGAGAGAGGAGTAAATGATTTTGGCTTAAATCCACTTCATTTAACAGAACACATGGCACATTTTTCTTTTTGTTTAGAATCACAGAATGGTTTGAGTTGGAAGAGACCCTAAAGATCATCTAATTCCACCCCCCCTGCCACGGGCAGGGACACCTCCCACTGGATCAGGGGTTCCAAGCCCCATCCAACCTGCCCTTGAACCCCTCCAGGGATGGGGTAGCCACCGCTGCTCTGGGCAACCTGGGCCAGGGCCTCCCCGCCCTCATTGGGAAGAATTTCCTCCTTATGTCAGTCTAAATCTGCCCCTCTCCAATTTGAAGCCGTTCTCCGTCATCCCGTCACTCCATGACTTTATAAACTGCCCCTCCCCAGCTTCCTTGTATCCCCCCTCAGGTACTAGAAGGTTGCTATAAGGTCTCCTCAGAGTCTTGTTTTCTCCAGGCTGAACAACCTCAACTCTCTCAGCCTGTTCTCATACGGGAGGTGTTCCAGCCCTTGGATCATCTTTGTATCCTCCTCTGGACTCACTCCAACAGTGCGGGTTGGCCACACACTTCTGCAGCAATGAGATCAATTTTCCTTTTCTTTTCCTGAAAGCAAGGAGATCTGAAAGCATTTCTGCTCAATCACCACGGGCAGCCTCATGTGATCACCCTGAAGTTGGTCAACTTAACTTCCTCCTCCTGACTCCCTCCCAACCAGGTTGTGGACGTGCACGTTGGCACTTGTGATCGGTCCAAGCACTGAACCCTAGTAGCTGGGTTTGAGATGGCTGATACAAACATTACCAGTGGGAAGGGAAATCCGAAGGAAAGCTTTCCGTCTGTCCACCCATGGGGGATGGACACACCGTCTTCATATTGTGCTGGCAACCATCTCACCAGGGCTCTGTTTGAAGCTCCTAGAGATGGGTTCCTCCTGTCGGAGAGAATGGAAGAACAGCAAAGAGGAGGCTGAGGGGAGACCTCATTGCTCTCTACAACTACCTGAAAGGAGGTTGTGGAGAGGAGGGAGCTGGGCTCTTCTCCCAAGGGACAGGGGACAGGACGAGAGGGAATGGCCTCAAGCTCTGCCAGGGGAGATTTAGGCTGGACATTAGGAAAAAGTTTTTCGCAGACAGGGTCATTGGGCAGTGTCAGAGGCTGCCCAGGGAAGAGGTTGAGGTAGGACCCTGGAGGTGTTTAAGGGACGGGTGGATGAGGTGCTGAGGGACATGGGTTAGTGATTGATGGGAATGGTTGGACTCAATGATCCGGTGGGTCTCTTCCAACCTGGTTGTTCTATGATTCTATGATATGGGTCTAGATGGGCCCTCCTGTCCTCCCTCCTGATGCCATAGCCGCTCACCTGTTGTTGCACTCGCCCGTGATCGTCCGGTACTGGCCAGAATCATCACAAGTCATTTTCTTCTCCTGTTGGTCACATCCGCTTGCCTTGAAAATCCTCTCCAGCTGCACCGGTGTGAGCAAGTCTGCCAGGGAACAACAGAGCATGAACACGCAGAAACATCCCGGCTTGGCTGGGGCTGAGGGAGTTTTCTTTCTTGCTCCCTTCAAACAGTTTCTTCTCACAATATCAGCCAGGAGAGCACAAGGGGCAGTTGTTTAAGGACTTCCTACTCAAAGCTGTGCTGAGGGTGCTTTCTAGAGCAGGGCTTTGTATCTGCTTGTTTGAAAGCATTAAACCAAAATTGTGATCAGATCTTATTTATAATGACATGCTAGGCCTGAATGATTGCCTTAGTGATCCCTTTTTCTTCTTTTACTCTCCTTTTTTTATCACCTCCATCAACTGGTCACAGCTAACGTCACCCTAGTGCTATGTTACAAACATTTTGCTGTGAAGCAGCCACCAGCGTGCGTCACTGGGGCCTGGAGAAGAAACCATCACGGGGCTGGGCAGCACGACGGGATCCTGGCTGGGCAGCATGATGGGATGGGCAGCATGCAGGGATACAGGCTTTGCACTCCCACCATGCGCGTTTCCCCACGGGCGGGAGACAACTGGTTGAGTTCACCCATCCGCGACTTGGTACCTACAGCTGCTCCCACTCCTGAGTCCCTTGGGGTTTCCTGGTCACTGCTGCCACCCACAGTTTGGGTCACAGCATGGTTGAAGAAGCCACTGCTGCTTCCTGGGCTGAAGGATGAGGAGCAGTGAGGTGTCTGGCAAGGCTTCTGGAGAGGTACTGGAGTCCTGTCTCCCCCTTCCCACTCACCCCACACTGGGATGATGCTGGAGCACCTGGTAATGTGCGTGTCTTGGCCTGTCAGTGCTTTGCTGTAGTGCTGGGCATCCCCATGAGTTCATCTTCATGTGACAGGAGCCCTGTGCCTCCCTGAACACTTTCTCTTAACTGCTCCTAACTTGTATTCTACTCTCAGCTCAACAGTCTGGCCAGGACTGCCACCTCATGGAGGACATTGCTGCACGAAGACACGAACTGAAATGTCCTTTCATATTGCTGTGTTCTCATTCCCTATTTGTCCTTTTCTCACAGTGTCCTGTTCCTGGAGCAAAACAATCTGTCAGTGAATGTTCCAGAGGGCTGGTGCACCTCCCATATGAGACCAGGCTGAGAGAGTTGGGGTTGTTCAGCCTGGAGAAGAGAAGGCTGTGGGGAGACCTTAGAGCAGCTTCCAGTGCTGAAAGGGGCTCCAGGAAAGCTGGGGAGGGGCTCTGGAGCAGGGAGGGCAGGGAGAGGATGCGGGGGAACTGATTTGAGCTCAAAGAGGGGAGATTGAAATGAGATCTTCGGCAGAAATGTTTTGCTGTGAGGGTGGGGAGGCCCTGGCCCAGGTTGCCCAGAGCAGTGGTGGCTGCCCCATCCCTGGAGGGGTTCAAGGGCAGGTTGGATGGGGCTTGGAGCCCCTGATGCAGTGGGAGGTGTCCCTGCCCATGGCAGGGGTGGGACTGGATGGGCTTTGAGGTCCCTTCCAACCCAAATCATTCCATGGTTTGATGATTCCATTGACTTTGAGTACTGCCAGCTGAAGTCTGCCAGAAAAGCTACTCACCTTGGGGCCGAGATTGTGAGCCACATTCTCTATGTTCCCTCATTCCCTGTTCAAGCAAAAGAATACTATCTAGCAAAGCCTTACAAGCTTTGACCCATTGGTACATCAGTCACTGCACTACAGAGAGAACCAGGGAAGCACTCAAAACTCTTTCATTAACTGATAAACCTCCAAATAATTTCTTAAGGTGTAAGGAGAGCACAGTAAATCTACTCCTCTTCGCCTCTCTGCAGCAGGGTGGGAGTTGTGGCCCATCAGACCCTCCTTTCATTCTCTTCTCTGAAGCCCCACAAAGCCCCAGTGACCAAGCTACTCACCTTCCTCCTCTGCCTTCCCACCCACCAGCAAAGCGAGTTCCCTACCTGTGACATTGAAGTCCCCCCTCACAGTCCCGCGCAGCTTCCCCTTGAGGATGCTCAGCGTGGTTTCCATGTAATCTGCAGCCCGAGCAGCAGCCCGAGTCCCTGCCACTGGCTGCTTGAAATACCCCAGGAGCTCTACTGGGGTCAGGGCATCGTTCTGCAGGTGTTCCTTTATGCTGCAAGGAAGAATAAAGCAAGATCTTCAGGACTGAAATGAGGCAAAGCCAAGACTCCTGCAGGTTACAGCCTTGAGCATCAGGCACTGCAGCTCTCCTGGCACATTACTGGTCTGAACTGCCAGCAAAGGCAGAATCCCCCACCTCCCAGCACAGCAGCAGCAATAAATCAGCGCTGCTTCTACCACCCTTGGCAGAGAAGCAGAGTGAGTTGCAGAAAGGAAGTCTCTTAAGTTGTCCAGCTCCACCTGCCAGAAGCCAAATCTTAGGTCTTAATATCCCTGAGGCAACCAAACCTCACTCGAGTGTTCTTCAGTCAATCAATGCCTGCAGATGCTCTTCTCCATCCAGAGGTCCCAAATGGCTCCAAGTTGCCCTGTCTTAATGCTGCTGGAGCCCCGGAGAGCACTCAGGTGGAGGGATCCCTAAGCCAACAAGGGGTTTCAGAGGTGGCTACTGAAGGAGGATCTGTATGAACTTGGAGGAAGCCATAGGTTCTGAAATCACGGTGGCAAAACCTGGGTTCTTCTGTCAGATCCCACAATGTCCTAACTGCAACCTGCAGTGGTTCGCTCCCTACATAGGAGGGAACCACGAGAAGGGAGCAGGAGCCTCTGCTGGCTCCTGTCCTCCTTGGAACATCCCTGAGGGAATAAAAAGAGCCAGGGACTCCTGAGCTGGGGGGCATGGCAGACACAGAGGGCGGCAGTCACAGTTCTTAGTGACCCAACAGACTGGAGACGTGTAAAAGCAGGGTGAAGGGGAAACGATGGATTGCAGCCCACTCTGCTCCTGGAGCATCTCCCACCCTTGCCTGCTCTGCTCCAGTGAGGGAGTCCAGGGAGAGGAAAAGGCTTTTTCAGCTGAGGCAGGAGATTGAGATGAGCTCTTAGGCAGAAATGTTTTGCTGTGAGGGTGAGGAGGCCCTGGCCCAGGTTGCCCAGAGCAGTGGTGGCTGCCCCATCCCTGGAGGGGTTCAAGGGCAGGTTGGATGGGGCTTGGAGCCCCTGATGCAGTGGGAGGTGTCCCTGCCCATGGCAGGGGTGGGACTGGATGGGCTTTGAGGTCCCTTCTCACCCAAACCTTTCCCCAGAGGGGCTGCAGTGAAGGGCAATCTGGCAGCAGCCATGCAGGGCACCCAGCGTGTGGGAGCAGCCCAGCCCCAGCTCTCACCGGTCGCGTGTGTGCTTGTAGGCTGCATCCACCAGCCGCTTGGCTTCATCCACGCTGCTCAGGATGGAAACGTCTGACAGCTCCTCTGCCAGGTCTTGGTGAGGGGAAGGAAAGAGCAGAGGTGAGAGCACTGCCTGCCGCTCGGGAGTGTCCCCTGCGCTGCCACAGGGTTCTCCTCGTGCCTCCCTATTGGCACAGCACGGCTGCCGCTTGCTCTCCAGAGAGGGGTGTCTGTACGTACACACATCCCTCTGGGGAGCCTGAGAGTCACTCCCGGGCATGGAGAGGATGTCTCCATTGGTGGAGGTTTCAAAGAGCCACTGTCAGAGATGGAGGCATCACCCCACCTGCCGTTTCACGGGAGAGCGGTTGCTACTTCTTCAACCCCAATTAATGTGATTCACCCTATTTCTACATCTCCAGCCAGAGTTGCCTTCAGAGAGCCTGCACAGACACCGCTGGCTGCCATGGCAAGCACTGAGAGCCCAGCCTTAAGAGCTGTCCTCTGTTTTCTTTTCTCACTGTTACCTTTGCTTCCCTGCTTTTCACCCCAGGTTGGTCACAGCCCCGTTGCCAATACTGCTGTGGTGAGTTTGGCTCCTTCCCCATGGCATCAACTGGTCAGAGCTCATATAAACCCCCTACACCTCGAGGCTGAAGCATACACGGCCCCACTGCCCTCCAGTCATCCCAGTCCACTCTGCAGCCTCCTGCTCCTGCTTGGGGAGCTCCAAACATGAGTCACGTCCCCAGCATCTGCTGCCTGAGGGTCACAGAATGGGGCAGGACAGACCCTGGGAGGCTTTTCTGAGTGACAGCATTCCCTACAGACCCTGGGGAGGAAGAAAACTTCAGACATCAGCACAAAGGGGATAAATAGCTCAAATTTCTCCCCAGATTCTTGAAAATGTTTTCCTTGACCAACTTCGAATCCACCCCTTTGGCAATCTGGGTGAGAAAAGTTATTGCCTGGAGCACCATTAGAGACAAAAGGGAGGTCAGTTATGTGATTTACGTAAGGATTTTACACCATAAATTGACAGGCAGAGGTCTCCGTGTGCTTCGGAGCAGAGCTTCAGGGCTGGGTGAGAGCCAAGCGACTGCCCAATCCCCAAACTCCACAGCCCCCAGTAGCTCCAGTTCGTCAAACCCTGCAGCAATTGGAGTGAGATCTCTGCAAAAAGAGATGAGAATTGATTCCTCACTCTGAGAGGGACCATGCCCTGGGGAGAGCAGAGTTCAGTTTTCAGCTTCCATAAAAGATATCGGGGATGCAGTGAGGGGGCTGCCCGTGGCCCCCAGGGCAGAGCTGCACTCTCCCAGCTCTCACTCGCTGTGCTGCACAGTGCGCGGGGATCGAGACCCTTGAACCACGGGGATGGAGCAGCTCTAGGCATCAACCCATCCTTTAATGCAGTTTCAAGTAATCAGGTATGAAGCTAACAACCTGGAATAACCAGGGTTGCTGCCACCACAGATACAAACAATGCTCCTTCTGACACCTCTGCAGGAATTTACTGCTTGCAGGAAAATAAATTCCTGTTCTCCTAGACTGAACTTTCTTCCCCACTCAGAACAGAAAAGCCCCTGAAGTGCATAACCTGCGAGAAGGACAATACCATAGCCAGAAGACAGAGGTGTGTGGAGCAGGCTGAGAAGGACCAGTGGCCTTACGAAGAATTGTGCCTTCATCCCTGCAAAGAAACGTGAGAAGTAAAGAAAAATCAAGAAGCTGTGGCTGTTGGGATGCACTGGGAAGGTCGGTGGCCCTACTGCTGAGGGCACATGGTGTGGGTGTTCTTGAGGTGTCCCTGTCCCAAGCTTCAGTCCCCGAGAATGACTTTGCTCCATGGGAGTTTCTTGTCATGCATGGCACAGGGAAAAGGAACTGCCTTCTTGAGGGACCTCACACGCTGCTCTGGGATGACAAAGGTGACAACATGGGGCAGCAGCCAGGGGATCCAGCAGCCCTGTGGGCAGCTCGAGTGCACAGTGAGAGGTTGGGGCTCGAAGAGCTGCCCTTCCTGATTCCCTGCCAGGGCAGCATGGGAGGCCCTGGACACATGGATATCATCGAATCTGGGTTGGAAGAGACCTCAAAGCTCATCCAGTTCTACCCCTGCCACGGACAGGGATACCTCCCACTGGATCAGGGGCTCCAAGCCCCATCCAACCTGCCCTTGAACCCCTCCAGGGATGGGGCAGCCACCACTGCTCTGGACAACCTGGGCCAGGGCCTCCCCACCCTCACAGCAAAACATTTCTGCCTAAGATCTCATCTTGACCTCCCCTCTTGTCCAAAGCTGACCCACTCACCTCCCAAGGCTGTTCCAAAGCGCTCAGCTTTACCAGAAGGAGCCCAGAGCTGTGGCTGTGGCTCCTGCTCCTCTCCTGGCACTCACCATGGAGCTGCTGGCAAAGACAGACCGGGGTCCACCTCAAACGGCTGAGCTGAACCCATTCGCTGTGGCGGAGCTCTGACAACACCGGCAGTGTGGTCCAGCCCCATGTTTGCTGTTCCCCAAGCCACCCTTGGTGCTGGCTCAAGTCAGGAAAGCCATCGCATGAGCAGCAGGAGGCACAGCCCTGATCTGGGTGGTCCAACCACAGCCCTGCTCCCCACCCAAGGGACAGGAACGAGAGCTCCCCAGAAGCAAAAGCAGCAGCGATGGGTCAGACTCTCACCTTGCGATCTGCTGTCCTTGCTGCGGCTCCCTCCGTGCCTGTGCTTTTATCTGTGGAGGGTGGTGTTATCTGTCCCAGTGGGGCCAACCCCCGGGGTGTGGGGCCTCCCCCAGGGGTGCGTGAGGCCGATGCAGCACAGCACCCACCTCCTGCCCCAATCAGGAGGGTCCTGAGCACCCACCTGGACACAGCCTGATGCTCAGGCACAGCTTCCCCAGGGTTTTGAGGGCAGAGATCTAAGGCAGAACCTTGTTGTGATTTGAGAGTCTTGATTCCTTCTGGGAATGTGGGACAGGGGCAAGGTTCCTTCCCCCATCCTGCTTTACATCCCTTGCTGAACTTAAAGGTCAAAAAAGACGTCTTTGTATCCACCTGTGGAGGCACCAGCTCCAAGGCATGTCTGCTCTTGCTTCACACTCCCTGTTCCACTTCCCTAACCCTCCCTGCCCCATGTCTTTGTGGTCCAGAAATGTCCATGAATGCTGCTCCTTGTGCACTTCCCTGCAGGAGGAGGCATTTGGACGATCCATCAGCCTGCGGCACATTGACATTGAGCACGGGGCAGTTAAGGTGGGACATCTCACCTGTGCCCAAACTGCTGTCATAGAATCATAGAATCACCAGGTTAGAAGAGACCCACCAGATCATTGAGTCCAACCATTCCCATCAAATACTAATCCATGTCCCTCAGGACCTCATCTACCCGTCCCTTAAACACCTCCGGGGAAGGGGAATCAACCACCTCCCTGGGCAGCCTATTCCAATGCCCAATGACCCTTTCTGTGAAAAACTTCCTCTCTAGCCTAAATCTCCCCTGGTAGAGCTTGAGGCCATTCCCTCTCGTCCTGTCCCCTGTCACTTGGGAGAAGAGCCCAGCTCCCTCCTCTCTACAACCTCCTTTCAGGTAGTTGTAGAGAGTAATGAGGTCTCCTCTCAACCTCCTCTTCTCCAGGATAAACACCCCCAGCTCTCTCAGACGTTCCTCTTTTTCTCCAGCCCCTTCCCCAGCTTCGTTGCTCTTCTCTGGACTCGCTTCAGAGCCTCAACATCCTTCTTGTGCTGAGGGGCCCACAACTGAACACAGGATTCAAGGAGCAGTCTCACCAGTGCCTAGTCCAGAGGAAGAAGAACCTCCCTGGCCCTGCTGGTCACACCATTTCTGATCCAAGCCAGGATGCCATTGGCCTTCTTGGCCACCTGGGCCACTGCTGGCTCATGTTCAGTCGCTGTCAACTAACACCCCCAGGTCCCTCTCCTCCTGGCAGTTTTCCAGCCAGGCTTCTCCCAGTCTGTAGCTCTGCATAGGGTTGTTGTGCCCCAAGTGCAGGACCCGGCATTTGGCCTTGTTGAACCTCATGCCGTTGGACACTGCCTAGAGGTCCAGCCTGTTTAGGTCCCTTTGCAGAGCCTCCCGACCCTCCAGCAGATCCACACTCCCACCCACCTTAGTGTCATCTGCCCATCTCATCGTCCAACTGAGAGTTCCTCTAGCAAGTGTGACCTCTCCCCTGGCCAAAGCCTCTGTCCCTGTCAGAGTGCAACCCCAGTTGATGGATGAGTCCTTGCTGTGCTGCAGCTGAGCTGGTGAGGCTGGACACTGGGACACTGCTGGATTGGGGCAAAGGTGTGCTCGAATGCCACAGAGCAAAGGAGCTGCTCGCCCACACGGCTCCTCAGCTCACTCCCACCTACTATGTGTTTTTGCTTTGCAATGTGTTTTTCCTTTTGTAATGGAAATTCCTTGGTTCAGTGGCACAAGCTGAGTTCATCCATGTCTGCTGGTGTCCCCAGTGGAGGTCAGTTCACATGGAATAACAGCACCGTTTGGGCTGGAAGAGACCTCAAAGCCCATCCAGTGCCACCCCTGCCATGGGCAGGGACACCTCCCACTGCATCAGGGGTTCCAAGCCCCATCCAACCTGCCCTTGAACCCCTACAGTGATGGGGCAGCCACCCCTGCTCTGGGTAACCTGGGCCAGGGCCTTCCCACCCTCACAGCAAAATATTTCTCCCTAAAATCTCATCTCAATCTCCTCTCTTGCAGCTGAAAATCATTCCCCTCATCTTCTCCCTGCCCTCCCTGATCCAGAACCTCTCCCCAGCTTTCCTGGAGCCCCTTTCAGCACTGGAAGCTGCTCTAAGGTCTCCCCACAGCCTTCTCTTCTCCAGGCTGAACAACCCCAACTATCTCAGTCTGGCCTCGTACAGGAGGTTCTCCAGCCCTCACATCATCTCCGTGGCCTCCTCTGGACTCACTTTAACAGCTCCATGTCCTCCCTGTGCTGAGGACTCCAGAACTGGACTCAGGGCTAACAATGAGGTCTCATCAGAGCAGAGCAGAGGGGCAAACTCTCCCTTGGTGGAGCCAGATCCTTTTCCGAAGTGCACAATGAAAGGACGAGACAGCACTCACTTACACCAGACCCTGAGTGATCTCCCGTGGCCTCAAAGGTGGTCCTGCTTTGGGCAGAGGGCACCAGGGGCACAGGAGGTGCCCCCATCCCATCCATAGAATCATAGATTCGATAGAATCATTGAATATCATGGAAAGGACTCACAAGGGTCATTGAGTCCAAGTCCTGTCCCTTCACAGGACACCCCAACATTCACACTGTGGAGCTGAGGGACTTTAACAAACACTTCCGGAATATTGTCAGCCTTGGTGCCGTGACTGCTGCCCTGGGAGCTGTTCCAGGGCTCCACCACCCTCTGGGGGAAGAACCTTCTCCTCATGTCCAACCCAACCCTCCCCTGGCACAGCTTCTACCATTCCCTTCACTCCTCTCCTTGGTGCCCAGAGAGGAGAGCTCAGCGCCTGTTCCTCCTCCTCCCTGTGTGAGGAAGCTGCAGAACATGATGAGGTCTCCCCTCAATCTCCTCCAGACTGAACAGACCCAGGGGCTTCAGCCTCTCCTCACTCTCTTCCCCTCCAAACCCTCCACCGCCCCTGCCTGGGCTGCCTCCCGTGCGAGGGATCAGAGCTGGGAAGTTTCCGAGGCCGTTATCTCTGCACTTGCTCTGCTGGGTCGTGCAGCTGATCCGATTGAACAGGATAAGGGTTTGTCAAAAGACTGAGAGACAGTTGGTGCCTATCTGTGCTGATAATCGCATTTCACAATTAGGAACTTACTTAATTGCTCTCAGAAATGCTTCAGAAACCATGAAAATGGGAGGGTTGGAGTGAAGCTTCGTCTCTTCAATGTTTGCCTCCCCTAGAGGCTGTGCCTGTGCTCCCGTATAGCCGAGTACGGGAAGGGTTGGGGATCTGGAGGAGCCTTTTACTGAGCACTGGGGCAAGCACCAAGCCCTTGTGCTCACCAGCAGTAACAGAGACCACACACTGTTCCCATGGAGTAAGGGGTCTGGAAGGTGTCCTAAACCTTTCTCCAGCAGCTTTGTCCTAATGCCTGCCTGGTGCTGGGGAACCAGCTGGGTTAGGGCGACTGCTCTGTGATCGAGATCTGTGTCTGTCACAGCAGAGTTTGCTGGGAGGGATCCCCAGCCCAGGCCTGGGGAGCCAGGGGACAACAGGCACCTCCTGGCCGACAGGGCTCGGCAAGAAGGGACCCCCAGGAACCAGGGAGCCACCCTGCAGGCACAGCCTCTGGCAATGGGCAGACCCCCAAATGCTAGAGATGCTGCTTTTCTTCCTAAGGCTTTTGCTCTTCAGCTTGTCTTCTGCTGAACTGATAAATGTAACGACAGGTTCTTTCAAAAGACCCTCGACAACCCTCAGGAAACCTCAGCTGCTGAATTCGGTTAGAAGGGCAACAACTTCCTCCACTGCAGGGCAGGCTGAAGATAAAACTGCTGGGCTGCTGGTGGCTTTCAGCCTTTAACTCTGCTTTATAAGTCCTGGAAATTCCTTCCAGAGCTGAGACTGGCAGCAACTTTAATACTTAGAATCATAGAATCATAGAATCACCAGGTTGGAAGAGACCCACCGGATCCAACCCTTCCTATCAAACACTAAACCATGTCCCTCAGGACCTCATCCACCCGTCCCTTAAATCCCTCCAGGGAAGGTGAATCAACCACCTCCCTGGGCAGCCTGTTCCAATGCTCAATGACCCTTTCTGTGAAAATTTTTTTCCTAACGTCCAGCCTAAATCTCCCCTGGTGGAGCTTGAGGTCGTTCCCTCTCGTCCTGTCCCCTGTCCCTTGGGAGAAGAGCCCAGCTCCCTCCTCTCCACAACCTCCTTTCAGGGAGTTGCAGAGAGCAATGAGGTCTCCCCTCAGTCTCCTCTTCTCCAGGATAAACACCCCCAGCTCTCTCAGCCGTTCCTCACAGGGCCTGCTCTCCAGCCCCTTCACCAGCTTTGTTGCTCAAAAATTATACCCAGACATTCTTTTGCCAGCGCTGTCCCTTTGATTTAATACATTCCTTCCTTCCTCTCTTCCACTAAACAATCTCAGGATTTCTAAAGGGCCATCATATTCCCTTTTAGCCCTTTATTTGTTAAAAATGATTACATTTTCTCAGATTTAACAGATGCTCATGTCCTCTGACCCCTGTGTAGTGCATCTACAAACCTGAAATACACTCAGAATTTGATTACATATAATCAACATTTTATGTAATAAAAAAATTATATATATCCCAAGTTTTACATAGTGTCCCAAGTCAAATGTCACCATTACAGTGTGTGGTGACATTAATATTTAACGTCTTTCCTGATAAACCCTAAAGCCATGACAAATCCTAAAGAATCGCTTGCCTTTATTACATTTGTGCAATTTGAGCGATCGGTAATTCTACTTCAAAGCTTTCAAACCACCCTTGCCCCGACTCCGGCCCCGCACAGCAGACAGTTTCACTGCAATGTCAAGATGCCCCTGAAATGTTCCTCTCTGAGGTGTGGCAGCTTCACAGGCAAGTCCCTCCTGCCAGGGAAACATGCAAGGCCCCTAGGAAATACCCTAGTGGATTTTGCCACCTTGGCTAGATTCCCCGAGGACCAAAGGCAGAATTGCCACCCCACAAAACCGACCCGTCCGTGTGGCCTTCACAGAGGGCCCCAAATCACCAAAGTGCTCACACGTTCCCACACGTCCCCTGGTGGGACCGTGAGGCACCAACTGCTCAATGAGTCCTAAGGGTAAGGTACAGAGCCAAACCCCTAACATTAACCCTACTGTGCCTCTTAAATCATGTCCTGAAGTGCCACAGAGAATAAAATATGTGGTTTCCCCTCTCAGCTGGGTGACAGAACTCATCACTCTCTGCAATTACCTGAAATGTTGTAGTGAGGTGGGCCCTGGTCCCTTCTGCTGAGAAGCAAGGGATAGAAGAACGGAAAATGGCCTCAAGTTGTGCCAGGGGAGGTTTAGAGCGGATAGCAGGGAAAACCTTTGCTGCCAGAGTGGTGAATCATAGAATCATAGAACAACCAGGTTGGAAGGGACCCATCGGATCTTCTAGTCCAACCATGGGAGTTGGGGAGTCTCCGTGTCTGGTGGGGTTCAAAAACCATGTGGCTGTGGCACTTGGGGACGTGGTTTAGCAGGTAGGGTGGGGTTGAGCTGACAGTTGGACTGGATGAGCTTGGAGGGCTTTTCCAACCTTAATGATTCCATGATTCTATTAATCAGCAAGAGATACACAGATCTCCATAGGCATGTTCTTCCGGACTGGCAGGAAGGTAGCTCGATATGGAAGAGCTAATACATAGCCTGGAGAAGAGGAGGCTGAGGGGAGACCTCATTGCTCTCTCCAACTCCCTGAAAGGAGGTTGTGGAGAGGAGGGAGCTGGGCTCTTCTCCCAAGGGACAGGGGACAGGACGAGAGGGAATGGCCTCAAGCTCCAACAGGGGAGGGTCAGGCTGGACATTAGGAAAAAGTTTTTCACAGAAAGGATGATTGGGTAGTGTCAGAGGCTGCCCAGGGAGGTGGTTGATTCACCTTCCCTGGAGGGGTTTAAGGGACGGGTGGACGAGGTGCTGAGGGACATGGGTTAGTGTTTGATAGGAATGGTTGGATTCGATCATCCAGTGGGTCTCTTCCAACCTGGTTGTTCTATGATTCGTCTGGCTGGAGCTGCTGAGGTTGGTGCTGCTCTGCCTCATCACCGCAACAGGGAAGCACGAGGGTGGCTGCAGCGACCGGGTGCTCCCTCCCTGCGGCCCTGCAATCCGTCTGCACAAGACCCAAGTGTCAGGACGGCTGCGTCAGCTGGGGGCCCTTCACTTCACACCAGGAGCGTCCACATCCAGAGAACAGCAGAGAACAGAACCATAGGAAGAAACAGGGCCGTGCAGGTTCCCTGGGCTGGGTGGCACCACCAGTGCTCAGACCCAGGCACGAAGCCACCCAGCAGGGTGATGATCAAGTCCAGATGAGGTCTGGACATGGAAGAACTGTGTTCAGGCACAGCATGACACTGTGTAACCGCACCTCGGCGTTCTCTCCTCCCGAATTAGGTCTCGAAGCAGGAAAGGCAAAGGCTTTTCACTTCCAGAAAAGGCAGCTCCCAGCACGGTCCCAAAAAAGGCAGACAGGAATTTCTGCGGAGCATCCTCAAGGTGCAAGTGACTGGGTACAACCTCCCCTTGGCCTCCCCCCAGAAGAAGGATCAGTGAATCTTGTGGGGTTTTTTTTAAGGAAAATGTATTTTTGTGAAAATAGACTTTATTATAATAAAATTTGATCTTAAATAAAAACATACCGGACCACCAACACCCGCGGATGCTGTGCTGGCATCACTCACGTGCCTCCTGGAACCATCCTTCTCAAAACAAGTACCCACTGGAACATGCAAAGAAAGAGACACTGAAAAGGACAGAAACCATGTGGTACAAAACTCTCCGTGGCTTAAAAAGGGATGTGTCTGAACTCAAGGAACACATCATCTCGTATGAAAACAGCTGCAAACTCTCCGGCCCCAGCTCTGCTTCCCAACTGTTCCAACTTGGGAGCAGCCGACCAACCCAGCCAAACCAAACTGCGAGAGAGGCAGGTGAGAAATAAATAAATAAATAGACTGATAGATAAATAAATAAATAAATAAGTACATAAATAAATAAGGCGGAGTCCCCAGCCAGTGAGTGGGCAAGGTGAGCCAGCCAGGAGCAGCTTCCAGCAGCCCCCAGCCCAGCAGCAGGAGGATGGACGCAGGGAACGCTGCTTCACCTGTGGGAATTCTCGTGCTGAATCGTGACGGAGGCAGCGTGGGACGCTCCCAGGCACAGCTGCGTATTTACAGGTTTACAGTACAAAGAACTCACTCGTCAGCCCAGAGACAGCGAAAGGAATTCACGGGAATGGAAAAGTGCAAACTCTCTTTGCAGGAAGTGACGGAGTTGACACGGCCTCCTTCGGAGCAGAGGGACACTGGGGACTACACGGGAGCTCCTCTTAAGGGGCTCTGCTGGGAAAAGCCGGTGAGCTAACTTACAGCCAGAAGAGAACTGATAAAGGGAAATATTTACAGGGAACGGTTGTACTGAGGGCTGCACGGAGCAGGACACGGCCCTGGAGCCAAGACCTCACCCCCCGTGCCACGGTGGCGCTCAGAGCCTCTGCCCACGCTGCAGGGCACCCGCCAGGCTCGCGGCAGCGCCCACGGCCCCGTTGAAGAGTTTTCTCTGTTCAACAGACACTTTTCCCTAAGAAAAATCTTCTAAGCAAAGGGTTGCTCCCCAACGGTCAGTCCCACTGTGTCGCGGCACAGGCAGTCTGTACACAACAATAAATCCTTTGTTAGGTTTTCTTACTGGACCCAAGTTTTCTGAGGAGCTTTTTGCCTTTGAAGAAGAAGCTTCTCTTCTTTTTGCTCTGTCCAGGCGTCTCACTGCAGTTGAGAAGGGCCAGCGACGCCTGCTCCGGACACTGCTCACCTGTGACAAAGCAGGAAGGCGGCAGAGTCGGTGTCGGTGAGGAGTCACACTGATCAAAAGAGCCGTCCGGATTGAACTGAGGGAGAGAAGAGAAAAAAAAAGAAATAGCAGAAGTTAGAGGTGCTACAGGATATCACAACATAAACCTCAGAAGAGGACCCTGCCCTCTCCTGACTGGAAACTTTCTACCTGAATCTGCAACCACGCGTCCGCGTGGTTGCAGATTCAGGTAGAAAGTTTCCAGTCAGGTAGAAAGTTTCCAGTGGATTTAAGCTTTTTTCATACCCCAAAACCAGACTGAGCCTGAGCTCTGGCATTCTGGAATTCCTGAACTTGGGGCAAAGAACAGGACAGCAGGAAAGTCCCACTGAGGACTCGATGGAAGGAGCTGCTTCACAGCGGAAGGTTCTCCTGAGAGCACGGGTGGGTGGATTCCCAGCACACTCTGGAACAGAAGGAGGAGTCATTAAGAACAAATCCAACCTAAAAAAAGGGCTGGGCAAGACTGTCAAACATTCAAGAGAGGCAGCAGTAGCCACACTGCCACAGTCAGAAGAGAAATCTGGAGCCTCTGCAAGACTGCTCAGCACCCACCAGATCAAGTAGCAGGAGGGGCAATGATAGAGTCATCAAGAATGGAGAAAGACGATGGATGGAGTCCCTCTCACCTCACCTAAACGGAGTCAGTTAGGAAACTGCAGTTAAAGTTTTGTATCCAGGCTGTGACCAGCAGGTCCAGGGAGGTTCTTCTCCCTCTGGACTTGGCACTGGTGAGACTCCTCCTCGAATCCTGTGTTCAGTTCTGGGCCCCTCACCACAAGAAGGATGTTGAGGCTCTGGAGCAAGTCCAGAGAAGAGCAACGATGCTGGAGAAGCGGTTGGAGAACAAGAGGAATGGCTGAGAGATCTGGGGGTGTTTATCCTGGAGAAGAGGAGGCTGAGGGGAGACCTCATTGCTCTCTATAACTACCTGAAAGGAGGTTGTGGAGAGGAGGGAGCTGGGCTCTTCTCCCAAGTGACAGGGGACAGGACAAGAGGGAATGGCCTCAAGCTCCACCAGGGGAGGTTTAGGCTGGACATTGGGAAAAAATTTTCAAGGAAAGAGTCATTGAGCACTGGCAGAGGCTGCCCAGGGAGGTGGTTGATTCCCCTTCCCTGGAGGTGTTTAAGGTGCAGGTGGATGAGGTGCTGAGGGACATGGTTTAGTGTTTGGTGGGAATGGTTGGACTTGATGATCCGGAGGGTCTCTTCCAACCTGGTGATTCTATGATTCTATGGAGCAGGACACGGAGAGGTCTTGGAGCAAGTGGCACACAGCGACTCACCTGTTCCTAAGTCACCTCAGCATTTGAGAACATTAACTGGAATCTGTAGCCCCAAATGATGTGCCATATGCTGCTCCTTCTGGAAACAGCTTTTAGAGACTAGAAAGTGTTGTAGTCTTCTTTCCATGACCTCCTCTCACTGGTGTCCGGACAGTGATCACTTCTGACCTGGTAAGGCTAGCTTTCCCAAGAAGTTCACCAGGGAAGAGGCTCAGGGTTTTGAAGCCTAGGAGAACATTTGTCCCACTGCTTTTCTTTTCCACACAGCATTCACCAACCAGCATCTTCCAAGCTCCCAGCTGTACATCCTCCCTTGTGATTCCCCAAAACACAACGTGAAGAGCGGCTACAGAGCTCTGCCAGGGAAGCTGAAATGTCCCATGGAAACATCACACCCTCCTCATCTCTCTCCTTGGGTTCCACCAAGACAGAGAGAGCTGAGTGCCAGCCCCTTAAGGCTCTGTGAGCAGCCACGGCTCCGGCAGGGTGAGTTAGAGACACTGGTAGTGGGATGCTCTCCCTAGGGAGGAAGCATCACTGAAGAGCAAAGACATCAACCCTGCACAGGAGAAGTGAGACAATCATGAGCAGGAGAGCATGTGCTTTGGTCCTGTCTCACAACGCCTGGGGAAAGCTGCTGAATCGAGCAGATGCACAGACACCATAGCTCTCCACAACCACAATTCCGAACTTAAAGGTTTTGGCGGGTCTCTTCCAACCTGGTGATTCTACGATTTTTCAAGTCAAAAGCAAAAGCTCTCACACTGTTCTCTGTTCCAGCATTCCACCTCCTGTGGGACAAGGAGCACAAGACACGTCTGTGACCAGGCAGTGCAGGGATGTGATGATGGGAAGTGTTTTCAGCTGAAAGAGGGGAGATTGAGATGAGATCTCAGATAGAAATGTTTTGCTGTGAGGGTGGGGAGGCCCTGGCCCAGGCTGCTCAGAGGTGGCTGCCCCATCCCTGGAGGGGTTCAAGGGCAGGTTGGATGGAGCTTGGAGCCCCTGATGCAGTGGGAGGTGTTCCTGCCCATGGCAGGGGTGGGATTGGATGGGCTTTGGGCTCTGATGTCCCTTCCTACCCAAACCATTCCATGATTCCGTGATTTACAGAGACAAAGAGAAAAAAGGAGCCAGATGAAAGTCTTCGTGCTAGCTTACTGGGTGAGCTGTATGGAGTAAGAATCCCTGGGTTCTGCTCCAGAAAATCCTCATGCGTTGAGGATATCCTTGGATAAAATACACAGCAGCAGCAGCTTGACCTCAGAAGGGCTTTCACTCACACGTGGCAAGTGATCTCCTCCATGAAGATCAGTGGTTTCATTAGAGGTAGGAGTGACACGAAGGCACTTGCGGAGCCAGGGCAGCAGAGGCTCGGTGTCCGTGGACCCCTGGAAACCATTTGTCTGGCAAAGGTGGGACAGAGTTAGGGTAGATCTACAGTTTCTCCTGTAGAGTTCTGCGTGAATAATTGAGTGTAAAATGAGAGGCAGGTGCTGAGACCAACTCACAAACAGCACAGCTACTGCCTGTAACAAGGAAACCACAGCACCAATGTCATTATCAAATACTAAAGGGTTAAGAAGACAGGAACAGCAGCTTTCCATCTTTGGGGCTGCAAGTTCTGTGGTTCCTACCTGGGGTCCACACTGCCCAGGCAGATTCTCACATCCAGAAACACTCCCATACCCAAGGCTGTCCAGATACTTACAGAGAGAGGTCTTTTATGGCAGAAAAGCAACAGAACCAGCTCACAGATTCATTGTTTAAGAGACAAATGATACTAAAACTGGGGTTTCTTTACAAGAAACACAAAGGAAAAATATCTCTGTTGAGATGATGATAAAGGCTGTTCAGAGTTGATGAACAGAAGCATGAGGTTAGGTTTCAGGGGGTGGTTTCAGTGCTGTCTCAGGTATTCCTGATCTGCAGAGTTTCAGGAAAACAAGGTTTGAAACTGAGAAACCCAGAGGTGTGATGCCATGGCCCCCCAGAACCAGGGCCCTCAGCCTCCCAGCCCCAAATTGTTTCTTTAAGTGTTATCAGATAAAACAATTATCCACACAAGGCTGGCTTTAGGGACTCAACGTTATCACTTTAAGTTGCAGGGGTTTTCAGGACTGTGCTCAGGAAGGAGGAAAATCAAGAAGTTAAAAAAATCAAAAGCCCTAGGCTGAATCCAGGCTCTGCACTGCCTGAGGAGGGTCTTGCAAAGGCTGAGTGGAGCTTTGTCTGTGGACATGAACAGTGGCAGAAAGGTCAGGCTGAATTACAAAGCTGGTCTTTTCTAAGCCTGAATATCCAGCAAAGATCCATCCTTGTTCTCTGCTTTTCTGAGATCCCACCTGGAGCCCTGTGTCCAGTTCTGGAATCCCCAACATAAGAAAGACATGGAACTGTTGGAACTGATCCAGAAGAGGCCATGGAGATGATCTGAGGGCTGGAGCACCTCTGCTATGAGGACAGGCAGAGAGAGTTGAGGCTGTTGAACCTGGAGAAGAGAAGGCTCCAGGGAGACCTGGAGCAGCTTCCAGTCCTGAAAGGGGCTCCAGGAAAGCTGGGGAGGAACTCTTGATCAGGGAACGCAGGGATTGGACAAAGGGAAATAGCTTCAAATTGGAAACGGGAAGATTTAGATTAGGCATTAGGAAGGAATTCATTATGATGAGGGTGGGGAGGCCCAGAGCAGGGGTGGCTGCCCCATCCCTGGAAGTGCTCAAGGGCAGGTTGGAAGGGGCTTGGAGCAACCAGATCCAGTGGGAGGTGTCCCTGCCCATGGCAGGGGTGGAAAAAAATGGGCTTTAAGGTCCCTTCCAACCCAAACCATTCCATGATTCTATGCTCAGGGTCCCCAAACCCACCGAATAATTGTTTCAAACCATTGCACTTGATGTGCTGAACAGAGCACCACTTGTCTTTAACACAGAACTCATTGAGCAGGGAGAGCTCTGCCACCAGAGGTTACAAAGCTGGACTTGCCAGCAGAGTCCCAGACCAGATCATCCAATTCCAGAGAAGAAGAGAAGTAAACTGAAGGCCAAAGGGCCCTTCAGCACGCCAGGCTGTGGGAGATGGATGAGATCTCACACAAACTTACATGGTTGCTCTCTCTATCATTCATAGCTATCACTGGACTCTTCTCTTCCTCATTCTCTGAAGAAAAGAACCATCACGGGTGCATGATACAGGCAGAAATAAATACAGGAAATCAATTAGAATCGAACACTTGCTGAAGGCGTTTTATAATCAGTGACAGAAACTGAATATTATGATGCATAAATATTCATTCGACAGCCGCACCATTAAAGCAACTGTTCTAAGCTGACAAGCATGAGTGTTTCAGGGCCCCACCTTGCGACTGTAGCTTCTTGGATGCTCCTCTTTGTGCTGTGCTTTTTATTGCTCAGACTATTCCCCAATTGCTGCCAGTTTGGAAGTTAAACTGCTTTAGCTTTTGCAGTTGCCAGCATTTGAAGCTTTACTCAGAAAAAAATCAGAATGATCCACCTTCCCCAGTTCAATTTGGAAATAAATTGTCCTTATTCTAAGGCCTCTGGCGCTGCAGCACGGAGAGGGGAAGAGTGAGGGACAGGGTGAAAATGTCAGATCCAAGAAGTTACCAGCAATGTAAAATTCCCTCACAATTCTGATGGAGAAGCTTCTGTTAAGACTGGAACCTGCTTTAACACCAAGGCTCTGCCATGGTTCCACGGTGAGCACTCACGCTCCTTGATGCGCTAGGTCTCACACTGGGACCAGTTAAGTTTGACACACACCTGTTTTGTCATTCTGTCCCTCAGAAGATTTAACCAGTGTTTCTTCAGAGGCTGCCATGCACCTTCTGCTCTTGGTGATGGTTTGCACGCCCTCCACTCCCTCAAACCCACCCAGCAGCAGCAGCAGAGAGGCTCCCGTCTGTGCTGCACCTGCCAGCCATGCACTTGAACAAGCACCCAAAGTCTATGAAGCAAATCCACCTGAAGTTTGGAAAGCCCCAGGTGAGGCTGTGTCACCGTGAGAGTTCGTCCCAGCTCAGGGACGGCTCTTCGAAGGTGTTACAGGAGGAGGTTTCCCCTCTGCCTCCCCCCATCAGGTGCTCTGCCCAGAGGCAGGGGTGCTGTGATGGCTGTGACAGAGCCAAATCCTCAGGGGGGTCAGGTTCTGTCTCCCCTCAGCAATCACTGAACACACTTAAATACAACTAACGTAGCTTCGTTATGAGGGTGAATGTAAGGGTTCAGAAGGGGGCAAACATGTCCTTCCTGTTTGGAAGCTGTTTAGGTTGGGATTGCAAAGCACAAGCAGGAGGCAGGAGAGGGTTAAGCCTGGACCACCCAGACAGGTGTCCCAGGAAAGCAGCAGGATGGGAGGCAGTCTGGTACTACACAGGAGCAGCCGAAGCCCTGCCTGCACAGCTAAAGGGGATTCCCAATGAAATCAAACTGATTTAATCACAATCATCTGGATATTCCAAGTCTCCAGGCTACAAACAAAGAGCAGCCAAGGGTCAAACCTCACAAATCCACCCTGACCTAAGGAAACAGCTTCCTGCTCTGCAGACCCAACTGCCAAGGCAAGGGAAGCTCTGTTGGATCTCTGGCAGAGAGAGGGAGACAAATGGAATGATCGGAAGGGCAGGTGAGCCTGAAACACAGCTATTTTATATGGATTTTTATCACATTTCAAAGGCATTTTTAAAAAAAAATAAGGTTGTCATAAACCATAAAAAAAAGCTGACAGCCTTGAGCGTGCAGAGATATTTGGGCCCAAGTGTTGTGACCAGTCACCCACTGCTGAACCCACTGCAGAGAGGGGAGGGAGCAGCAGCCACAGGGCAGCGAGCAGGAGCAGCTCGTGCTGGTAACCAGACCTTGTGACCCCGTGAGGGCCGGGACAAAGCCAGGGACAGAGGAGGGCAAACTGTCTCAGCTTCCTCACCAGTAAAACAGAAGCAGAGGAAGCTCACAGGAATGCTTGAAGTTAAGGGAGGTTAGCTCTGTGCTACCACGTTCATCAGCCAAGTTGGTCTCTCTCGTCCACCTTTAACAAAACATCATTAGGTCTAACCCTTCGTGTGTCCCAGTGGCAGAGAAGCTCTTCAAGCCCTGAAGGTGACCTGAATTTCACCATGGTTTCTGAGAAGACCCAGGCTGGGGCTGGAATAATGACCCTGGCAACTGAAACAGGCTCCTGCTGCTGGTTGGTGCCAGAGAGAAGGGTTAGATCTGTACAAAGCCACACTGCAAATGCAACCTGGTTTACTTTTTACAGGCCTCTTTTGGCATCTGCTACTCCAACACATGGGGAATTTGGTAAGAGTAAACCATTTTGAGAGGGAATGTCAAGAAGAAAACCCACTTGGACTGCCTGCCAGGAAAGTCAGGCCTGTGTAACCTTGGGGTTCTTAAACCCTGGTTATTAACCCATGATCCCCCAGCATGGACCAGCACTCATGTGCTGGGAGGAAAGGGACTGATTGTCTCACACAGGTAAGCACAAGGGACACAAGTAACTTCTGAGTTTAGAAGATGACCCAGCAAGCCACCCACAAACCTCTTTGCTGAGCCAGGCCTGCCGCCCGCTCTTCCTAAGAGGCAGACACTGCACCAACAAGGCTTGAAACACCTGGAAGCAAGAGATGGGGCTGCAGGTGAAGCCTAGGGATGATCAGGTAGCAGTTTAAGAGAGAGATGGGAAGCGAGTACAGAGAAAGGAGGAGCAGAGCATGGAAAATAGGACAAGGGAAGCTGCAGGGAGCAAGAAAGCGAGGGTGGAGCCAGCAGAGAGAGTTCAACAAAGGAGGATCCAGGGCCATGTGCTTCCTTAAGGACTGTTGCAAAGGCAATCTGGGCCTACTCTCACACACTTCTACGGGTCTGGCACCACTTGACAGTGCCAATAATGTTCCAGGATGAACTGAAGGTTGAGTACATGTGAGTTGGGACCAAGCTGTGTCCCTCCCTGCCTCATATTCTCTAGGACACACTTCTGACCTCACCCACTGTGCACTGACTGAATCTGGCAGATGACCCAAACCCCCCTGACCCAAACCATGTTTCAAGACTATCAGCAACACAGGCAAGGGGATGGCGTTTGAATTTTCTGTGCCTATGGGCTGCTCTCAAGATCTGGGATACATCCCACAGGTCTGCTTGTGAAAATCCCTAGTGTGTTTGAATTTGTCTGAAAGCCCCCTGAACTGGATTAAGCTGTATCCAACTCAGGATGGGTAGAAGAATTGGGGTGTGCGTGTATTACTAACTCCCCAACTCTCTGGCATGGATATGAGCATATCTGAGGTATTTCACGTGGCAGAGGAGCTGGCTGAGCTGCTGTCCTTGCAGCAGCGTTTCACCACTGACCCATCTGTGGATGTAAAGAATTTACTGGTGGGACCTGGGATGCTCTTGGCTCAACCGACCACAACGAGACTGAGGCCCCAGCAGATGCTGCTGCTCTAAGCCTCTTTTTGCACTACATGAAAGCCTTCGAGAAGAACTCCTAGCACTCCCCTCTAAACTTTTGAGCTTCTCCTGTGGCATAAACTGAGTTGCATGCAATAACTCAAATGATTCTCCTGCTGCGCAATGCCCAAGCTCCAGCAACATCACAGTCTGGGCCATGCAGAGTCACACGATCTTACCTGGCTCTCAGCACTTAACGGAAAAGCTTCTTTATCTTTTGAATTAAGTTCCTCGACCGTGCCTCCATCTGAAGTGACAGCTTCCAAGAAGTTAGACGGGACAAGCCCTCTCTGCTGGTTCAGCTCTCCCTGCAAGATCAACATTCATTCCTCGCATCAGGTATCGTGGCTGATGGAGAAATAACAAAGAGAGGACAAGTCCTGGGCAGAGATGGAAGGAGAGAAGCCCAGGAACGCACCCGTGTTGGAAGGATCCAGCCAATTTCATGACTCACATTCTTGCTTTGTTGTGGAACAATCCAGAATGCAAAAGCAAAGAGGAAAGTAAGAAAAGCCAGCAGCAAACCATGACAAATGGATTCCAGCTACATGGTCACTCCTACAAACTCAAAACATTTCCGCTGCTATCCCAGAAGCAACTGGAATGTAACCATACCATGGGCTTGCTTAAAGACATTTGATTTGCTTTGGTATTTATTTATTCTTTTAAAGAATGAGGTCCTACTGGTCCAACATTCTGCAGGCATCTCCTCTGTGCTCACCAAGGTGCAGAGCTGTGAGCCAAGCTTGGCTGTATCCCTAAAAACCTGTGTCTGGTTCAACAGCAGGGGGTGAGCAACACAAACCCAACCCCAGCAATGCTGTTTGGCCAACACTCTAGGAGGAGTCAAACAACAACTTCCCAGAGCTGCCCTCCAGACTCTGCTGAAGCTGTGTGATTCAAGGAACAAGGATCATGTGTAGCACGCAGCTCGATTGCTGGCACAGTCGCCAGGTCCACACATTAAATTAAACGGATTAAATTAAATTAAACGGATACCGATGCGTGTTGACATGTGGCTGGCTGGGGGCCACCACACATTTTAATTCTTCTGTTACCATTTTAGCCTCCTGCCCTGGATGTGGGATGCTTGGTGACAAATCAGCTCATAGCAGATGCCGATGCAGCTGATGTCTGTACAGAAAAATGTATCCCAGGTGTCGGGAAACCTGGAATCAAGTTATGCCAAGAAATAAACTCAGAACCTCTTGGATTATTTGTTTTACAGGAGGAGCATGGGCTGCCAGGAACAATCTGCCCTGCAATGAGCGGATATGGGTTTACTTTTTTTCCCAGAAGCAGAATATTTTGTTCCCTGGTTTCCACACTCCTGCCACAAGATGGGATCCAAGGACTTCGGATGTAGCCACAGTACCTTCCCAAGCCCTGTACTTACGTAATAGAATCCATCGTCATCCATGGACCCAAATACAGTGATAATGTCCCCTGCACTGAAAGTCAGTTCAGCCTGCGAAGAGCAAGAGAACAGTGGGAGAAACGCTGCCTGGAATTCCTCAACACAAACACAACATCAGCCTGGGTTTCCTGCACAATCTCACCGAGAGGGAGGCAGCCCACTGCGATAGGACTTCCAGGATCAGCACACAGAAGAGCAACTGAAGTGGGTGACTGAGGAACTCAGCACTAAAGCAGCATTTTCTTAAACCAATTTAATTAAAGCTTCCAAGCAGTGCCTACCAAATGCCCTGGAAAGGCGTGTTGGGAACAGGCTAAACCAGCACGAGAAATACCTCTTTACTGAAATATAAGACCCAAATCCAGTTCACTTGGAAGAGCCTGTTCTGTATGCAGCGCTCAGGGATGAGTCACTAGCCGGAATACACACAAATGGGAGGATCTGACCTCAAAGCATTTGCACAAAGCAGGGGGATATGGGAAAGCTGGGGAGGAGCTCTTGATCAGGGAGTGCAGGGACGGGAGGGGAGGGAACGGTTTTAAATTGGAGAAAAGAAGATTAGACATCAGGGAGAAAGGTTCTGTTGTGAGGGTGGAGAGGCCCTGGCCCAGGCTGCCCAGAGCAGTGGTGGCTGCCCCATCCCTAAACAGGTTCAAGGCCAGCTTGGATGGGGCTTGGAGCAACCTGAATGGCACAGCTGCTCCTCCTGTGTCCTGGTGCAAGTTCAAAAACAGGACTTGAAGCCTTCACTAATTTGTTTCAACAATTTGAGTCCTGTCCACAGCTAAGGTTCTGGGAAGGCCGAATCACTGCAAAAAATACAGCGACCTTCCTGCTGACCAAAGCTCAGAGAACTCTTTGGGTAGGTGCACGAATACCCGTAGGGATGTTGATTGATACAGGCTCTCATTAGATCTCTCCACCATCCCTGACACCCTCACTCCTCAGAAGCAGACTCTCTTGTTCATGAGACACTTGATTTGGGCAGGAAGCACTGCCTGAACTGTGCCCATCTTGGCAATATGCTCCTTTCTGGATATGTTAAACTAATTGACTCCAAACTCCGTGTTTGTATTTGCTCAGAGTAAATTAACACTGCTATGGAGAAAGAGACAAAAGAGCATGTTTGCATTCAGAAGGTTTTTTGCAGAAAGCCTGGAGGAGACTGAGGGGAGACCTCATCACGCACTGCAGCATCCTCACACAGGGAAGAAAAGGAACAGGTGCTGAGTTCTCTCTGGGGACCGAGGAGAGGAGCCAAGGGAACGTGCCAGGGGAGGGTTAGGTTGGACATGAGGAGAAGGTTCTCACCCTAGAGGGTGGTGGAGCCCTGGAACAGCTCCCAGGGCAGCAGTCATGGCACCAAGGCTGACAATACTGCAGAAGCATTTGGCCAAGGCTTCAGCCCCATGGTGTGAATGTTGGGGTGTCCTGTGCAGGGACAGGAGGTGAACTCGATCCTAACAGGTCCCTTCCAACTCAGGGAATTACATGATTCTAGTTTCGTTGAGACAGTTACTGAAAATCATCAGTGGTAATTTGCTTCTTATTCTTCACACTTGAACCCTGAACACTGAGAATGCAGAGAATGCATGAGAGAACAGACCAGCAAACTCTACATTTCATGACTTCAGCCAACCCTCTATTGCTGTTTCACTCCCAAGCTAAAATCATCTTGGTTTCAACCAAAGCACTAAATGTCTTTGGAGAGAGGAATAAGAGGAATAGGAATAAGAGGAGTGAGCAGCTGGTTGTTACCTCTACATCTGCATTGGGAGAGCTCTCCTTAGGGTTGTAGTCGAAGACAGCCACCATACTTCGAGAAGTTAGCAGTTCGGCTTCAAAGTCCTGATGCTTCTGTCCTACAGGCCAAAAATTAAACAAAATAACCTGAGGTGCAAGTTCCAAGACAAAATCCTTGCTCTTTCCACGCAATACTCTGCTACTGAGCTACTAAATTTATCCTCCGAGAGCCAGAGGAACAGCAAGAGCCGGGACAGCACAGACCAGGAGCCCAAGAGCAGCAGGCAGGGCTCGGCAGCCTGGGCACACGCAGTGTTTTCACACCACCTGCCTGTTCAGCCCCAGTACGCACAGACCTGCTCCAAGTCTGCAAAAGCAAAGTCTGCTGTTTCAGAAATAACACTGCCCAGTCCTTCATCTCTAAGACTTCAATTCTGTCTCAGGTCAGCACTGGGTGGGCCAGCAAGGGGTTGGGAGGCTCGGCCGAGAGACACCAAGAGATGACTGTGCCCCCAGGCAGAGTGAGCACCCCTCAAGGGACCTTGGATTTTACAGACTGCAGCATCAGATGGATAGGAGATTCCTGGCTCCCTGAAAACACAACCACACATGCCCTCCACCTTCAAACAAGTCACAGGCCAACGCGCTGGCTACTAAATAAAAGAACCCAAACTTTACCTGGATGAGCCTTGTACTTCTCCTGTTTATCCAGTCCTGCTGGGGGAAATAAAACCTCTCATTAGTGGGTGTTCATCCTTCCACAGTGACCACCACACACAAGCGACAAAACAAGAACAAAGACCAAGGCTGCAAACAACAGAAGCAAACCCTTCATGCTACTCAGTCTACGTTAGGAATCATGACTCAGGGACGCAGCGGAAACAGAAATCAAGTTCCACAACTATATAAGACATTACTGCTGTTAAAAACTTAACACCAGCACAAGGATGGCCTCTCTGTCCACTTCCCAGAAGTTGTACAGAGACAAACATCTGAGGGTCCTGTAAGCAAGTGGTAAGAATTTAATGCAGTCTGCAATCCTATAGCAAAACTCAAAGAGGAAGCAGTGGAGGACACAGACCTTTCTTGGAGCGTCTGGGTTTTGGAGGTGGGACGCTTTGGCGGCGTGGAGGTGGAGAAAATGTGCCATTTCCTTAATAAAAAGCCAAAAAAGCAAATGAATAGACAAGAGAAACAAACAGTGAATGGAAAGTGAAAAGCATTTTGAAGAGTGAACAAGCAACACAGCAGAACGACAGGCTTCCCCTGGGAAGCAGACACCGGGATTTCTGTGGGCAAAGCCCAGACCATCATTTCTCATATGTGGGCTCAGATGAGGCATGAGCTACATCCCAAATCCACACAGAAACCCACAATGGATTTACACCCATTGGCCATTCCATAGAACACACCAGACAGAGCTCAACACTTCCATAGAATCATGGAATGGTTTGGGTTGGAAGAGACCTCAAATCCCATCCAGTCCCACCCCTGCCATGGACAGGGACACCTCCTACTGGATCAGGGGCTCCAAGCCCCATCCAACCTGCCCTTGAACTCCTCCAGGGATGGGGCAGCCACCACTGCTCTGGGCAACCTGGGCCAGGGCCTCCCCACCCTCACTGAAAAATATTTCTGCCTAATGTCTAATCTATCTGCCCTTCTCCAATTTAAAGCTATTCCCCCTTGTCCTATCACTCCTTGCCCTTTTAAAAAGCTGTCCCCAGCTTTCCTGAAGCCCTCTTCAGTACTGGAAGATGCTCTAAGGTCTCCCCAGCCTGAACAACCTCAACTCTCTGTCTGTCCTCATGGCAGAGGTGTTTCAGCCCTTGGATCATCTCCATGGTCTCCTGTAGACCCCTTCCAACAGTTTCGTATCCTCCTTATGCTGTGGATTCCAAAACTGAATGTAGAGCTCCAGGTGGGGTCTCAGAGAGCGGAGCAGAGGGGCAGAATTCCCTCCCTCCCTGCTGGTCCCTCTGCTTTGTATGCAGTCCAGGATACAGTTGGTTTCTGGGCTGCGAGCACACATTGCTGGCTCATGTCGAGCTTCTCCTTCCCAGCACGCCAAGTCCTTCCCCTCAGGGCTGCTCTCAATCACATCATTCCCTATTCTGTATTGAAACTGTGGATTGCTCGGACCCAAGCGTAGGACCTTGCACTTGGCTTTGTTGAACCTCACAAGTGGGTTCATGCAGACCCGTTTCTCCAGCTTGTCCAGATGTATTTTATCTTTCAGAAGCAACATCATAAAGATGAAATAAAACCTGGTACCTCTACCACCTGATAAATGTCAGGTGAGGTGCAACCCACTGTCCCCTCAGGAGGGCAGGGGCCTTGGGAGGTCTCTAGCTAAAGCTTCTGCACTGAGCAGGTCCTTGCTAGACAATTCCCCAGAAATCCTGCCTCTCCAAGCACCCCTCAGCCCCAGGCTCGTGTTGTTTTACTGCGCTGAACTGGTGGGCAGTAGTGGGTAGCCAAAACAAGAATCAAAACAAGAATGTCCTCTTGTTTTAAGAAGAGGAGGAGGTCAAACAATTGCCACTGGTAGCAGAGGGTACACAGAGAGGGGCAGGATGAGAGATGTGAGTGATAAGGAACACAAATACATTGACAGGAGCCTTGGGGCAGCTCAAAGCCTAACTCAGCCTGAGGTGGGATGGTTGCACATCCCAGGAAAGGCTCCTCTCCTCTCTTGGAGCACAAGAGTGAGAAGAAACAGGAAGTCCCTGCAGTGCATAAAGCACCGAACACAGAAACACTACGTTGGAAAAGACCCTCAGGATCAACCAGTCCAACCATGCATTTCAGGGAGTGAGTGAGGAGGAGCCCAAGAACCAGGTCTGCTCCTTGTACCCTCCTGACTGCCTACCTTGTCTCACAGCCTTCCTTTCCTTCCCCATCTTTACCCCTATGTGTGCAACCACAGACTTGCAAAACAAAGGAGAGAACACAGAAGTGAAAACTCTAACTCGCATCCTTCAGCTGCTCTTGTTTGCCCTCTAGTTGAGGATCATGCTCCCTCGTGCTCTGTGCTGCATCCATGGACAGGACACCTCAAGGAGATCCAGGAGCTGCAAACACAGCCCTGGGCAGCACTGTGCTGTGGTAGAGTCAGGTATAAACCAAAACCTCAGAGCATCTGCCTCTCTCACTGAGACCTCCCTGCTTGCTCCTGCAACAGCCACTAACAGGCCTGCAGATGCCAGGGACCAGCCCTGGAGGCTGCTGTTGGAGCGTTGCACTGGCCACAGAGCTTGACACAACTGAGCTTTCCCCATTTCAGCAAAGAAATGTGCTGGCAAGAGGGCAGCAAGCCCAGAAAGGAGATACAGTACCTACGCTCTCTGCAGGCGTGTCAGCAGGAAGGAATCCTTGCTTTAGGAGCTGCTTCTTGATTTCATTATTCTCCACCTGGACTTCAGATACCATGTTACAGGGAATGTACCCCTCCCTTCCTGCACATTCGCCTCGGTAAAAGCCATCAGCATCCTTATCTCCACACACCTGCAAAGGAGAAGACAGGCCAGAGACTGTTCAAGCAGAGAAAGGCAAGCTCAGAAACATCCAAGAGGAAGAAGGCTCTGACTCCCAAGCTTTTATGCTGTCCCTAGAGCATCAGACAGATTCATACAGAGTAGGGGACACTAAGGTGTGCTCTTACCTTCAGGATCTGCCCCTCCTTAAATGGGAGCTCCTCTTCTGCTGCATCAGGGTTAGGAGACATGGAAACAGGATCGTAATCGAAGAGAGCCACAAATATTCTAATGCCATCGTCTTCAGCAGAGGTTTCTGAAGCCATGCTTCTTGGAGGACCTGTGTGAAATGGGGACACACCAGGGATGATGTCAGGACTCTTGCTGTGCCACAGCTCTGCACGGCTCACACACCTCCTACCAGCCTCTGCCCTGCGGTTTCTGACAGCCTCTCCCTCCCTCCTGCTGCCCAACTCCCTCACCCGCTCACCTGGACTGGAGAGCAAAGGTTTCTGCACGTGACGACTCCTTACGCTCCTGTTCCCTCTTCGGCTGGGAGCTGGCCAGGCCGTGCCAGGCAGCTCCTGGGCCCTAGGATCTTTGTTACCGGACGCCTGCAACAGGAACCACCAGAGAATTAGTAGCAGCCTCTCCCTTTCAAAGCAGGGGAACAGTGCTCAGCCCAAACGCACTCCACAAAGAGCAGCGCATCCAAATGCAACATTCCTCTTCAGGGACCCTGCGGAGCTGAAAACACCAAGGGAGTGGGAAAACAGAACTAAGAAGAGGCAGGCGCCCTGCCACGCACCAGAGAGTGTGAAGGTGCGAGGGCATTGCGAGGGGAGGCAATGACATCATGGCCATCATCTACATGGAGCTTTCACAAATCAGTGTATCTCACCAGGGACTTTCATTTGGGACCCAGAAACTCCTGCCGTGGGGAGGAAGACCCAGTGCGAAAAGGAATACTGCATCGGTGACACTCGGTCAGTGAGCGGGGAAAGCAGAAGCAGCTACGACAAGAAAAGGCACGGAGCAGCACAGGACTACAGAACCTCTCAGATATTCTTCCAGACAATCCTAGAGGAGGGTCCTTTCTCTGGACAACACTGAACAAAGCAAGATACAGGCAGGGCAGGGAAGCAGAGGGAAGCTAAGGCCACTGCAAGCTGCTTCAAAGCCAGAATAGGAAAAGTCACCCAACCCTTTTGTGCAAGGAGGTGCTACGTATCCCCTTCAAAGGATGTTCGAGCCTCCTTCTCCAGCCAGGTGACTTACAGTCCAGCTCCCAGCCCTGCTCCTCAGAACTGCTTTCACATCTCAGTTCTTCCTTCTCTGGGCAGAAGAATCGCAGGCGCTGGCTTGGAGACCCAGCCCACTCCATGCCCTGCTCTTCCACCATCTCTAGTTTAGTCAGATCCCTTCTGCCTTCCATGCGGATGAGCTCAGATGGACCAGAGCAATCGCTCCAGTCCCCCTGCCAGCTCTGGGACCTTTCTGGCCACAGCCTGCTCTCAGGAGGCGACGCGCAAGTTGAATCCTGATCATCTTCAGAGTCATATTCGATGTCGATTTCCAGGCTCCTGGGGCTGGAGCAGCGCGTTGCCATCCCAGGAGGTTCTGCAAACCCTGAAACTGCTGCTTTCCTATGGCCTTTTCGTACAGCACCTTGCCTGGCACGACTGTACAGGTCAAACCCTTCCTTCCCACCAGTGCTGCTCACAATGTTCAGCTCCTCCCTGAGGCTTGGAGCTCTGTATAACCCACCTCCCATGGGGCTGCAGTTGCCCAGCAGACGACTGCAATGCTCTGTTAAATCGTTCTGCCTCTTCCTACCCATCTCAGGCCGACTCCGGCTCTTCTCTTGATAATTAGCTCCCTTCTTTTTGCTCCGAGGGGGACTTGCCCCAGTCCCAGGCTTCAGATCGTTCTCCTGGTAGCCCCAGTTCCAGTTTGCCTTCTTCTGACTCCAGGCCAGTGGGACAGAGGCAGGATTCGCGTGGTCAGCATCCCCTCTGCTCTCCTTACCATCGCACTCCTCCCGCGGAGTCTGAGCGGACAGACCTGTGGAGGCATTGCTCCCATCTGCCTTTAGGAATGGCTCCTTGATGTTGAGTGGCCTCTCTGTCCTTCCCAAGTGGTAAGGAACTGTTTCCAAGGAGTCTTGAGGGTCTGCCTTTTCCTCCATACCACACTCATCTTCATCTTCATCCTCATCCTCAGTCACTTCAGGAATGCTAAACAATTTCTTGCTGTGGTTCTTCTGAAGTGGGAGTTCCAGTATCCTCTCCAGAATCTCCTCATCGCTGTCAGTATCACAAAGATCCATCTGTACCCAGCCCCCGAGAAAAGTCACAGCCAGGATAAGCAAAGGAAAAAAGAGAGGAAATAAACATTAAAAAGAGAGGCAAAGGCACAGCTGATTCCCTCCCAGCACAGCAGGATGGAGCGGCGACTGTGGGCTGCAGCGAAGCAAGGGGAGGAAGCAAGAGAGAGCGATGGGGCTTCTGGCAAAAGACAATCAGATGAACTTGCAATGCAGCAGAAAGTGAGAAAGGCCAATGCATGGAAAAGCTCCCTCCCAGCCTCTGCCCCTACACACACAACCACCTGCAGCATCTTCCACCCTACCCATCTGAGCAACCACAGCTTCAGCATCCCCAGCCTGGGGTGATGGGGAAGCAGCATCCCAGTTCCTCCAGGGTTGTTAAGGTACGTTGGAGCTGACCGAGTTCCTCCCTCCATGGGGATGAGTCCCAGCTCCCACAGGGACCCAGAGCCTTCCCTTACCTCTCCGGCCTCATGCTGGAACAGAAGAAAGTGACTCTGTGCAGCAAGAAAACCCCTAGAAATGTTGCTGCTGTGGGAGGACCTTCCCCAGGCCTTTCCCATCATCTGCCAAGATCCAGCTCTAGAGTTCACTGCCTGTAAATCCAGGGCAACAGCAGTGCCACAAAAACATCCACACCCGCTGTCTCCCAGGGGTCACACAGACTTGTGCTTCCCTTGCAGCTCACCTAAAATTTGGGGGAAAACACTGATGGCTTTAAAACCCTCAGACCAACTGCAGGATTTTTGTTTTGTCTCTTCCAACATTTATACTCATCTAAACAGATCAGATCCTAGGTGCACGGTGTCATACAGGCTGGAAGAAACTTCTGGAGGTCTTCTGTCCAACCTCCCTGACTATTTAAGTCATGACATGTTCTGAAAGCATTTACATCTAGTCTACACAGCGTATGGAGCCATTGGTATTTTAGGCTACAGGCAGGAGACCTGTTGAGAGATAATAAAAAACTCAAACACAGTGGGGGGATAAATAGGCGTTTCTAAGCTGCCTGTTGATCATTCCTCCTCCTTTTTCCAAGCTAAAGTTGGCCTTGAATCTTATTTAATGCAGGCTGAAGGAGTCTCCAGTTCAACCTCCAACACTGAAGCCTTAGCTGAGCTGAGGTTTGGAACTACCAAAGGGTGGAGATCCCTCACCTCTCTTGGATCCATCCCATGGCTGCTCCACCCTCCTGGGAAAGACATTTGCACTCCTCTCCAACACAAACCTCTCATGCACCAACTCATGACTGCTGCCTCTTCTTATATCACCTGCCAAGAACAAGGTGATTTTTTGCTCTCTCACCTCTTTAACAAACCTTTAAGCCATTTTAGGTGGCTCCTCGACCTCCTGCCAGCCTCCTGTTTGCGAGACCAAACAAGCTCAGCTTCCTCCAATTGCCTTTACAGGACATGTGCTCTAGGGCTTGTTAGCACCAAATTAGCACCAAACAAGGAATTTATAAATGCAACCATACAACATGCCCAGTAAGACTAAATGTAGCTGTTTATGAAGTTGTGGCTTTATCTTTTGAATTTCAATACAATAAATGGTTTCAGAAGTTAGACAGCTTAGTTGAGGTTAAAGGTTTTAATCTTATCTGCCAAATCCTGATGGAGTTGGCTGAGGAGTCTTGAGATAACCCAAAATGCTCCCAACTACACAGAATCCTAGAATCACCGAATGCTCTGGGTTAGAAGGGACCTTTACAGTCTCACAGTCCAACCCTGCTGCAGAAGGAGGGTCATTTTTAACCACACCAGTTGCTCAGAGCCCCATCCAACCTGACCTTGAGTGTTTCCAGGAATGGGGCCTCCATCACCTCCCTGGGCAACATGGGCCAGGTCCTCCCTCTACCCTCATCATAAAAAAATCCAGTCCAAATCTCCCCTCCCTTAGTTTAAAACCATTACTCCTTGTCCTGCCACAGCAGGTGCTGCTGAAATTCTGTCTCCACCTTTCTTGGGGCCCCTTTCAGCACTGGAAGCTGCTCTAAGGTCTCCCCACAGCTGAACAACCCCAACTCTCTCAGCCTGGCCTCGTACGGGAGGTGCTCCAGCCCTCAGATCATCTCCATGGGTTCCTCTGGACTCACTGGAACAGCTCCATGTCCTCCCTGTGCTGAGGACTCCAGAGCTGGGATGCAGGACTCCAGGTGAGGTTCCGCTCCTCGTCCTGCAGAGGTCTGGCCCACTTCAGTCACCATCGCCCTTCGCTCTGCACAGCAGGGGTGGGAGCTCAGTGCCCTCAAGCTTTCTGCCCCCAATGCCCTCTCCCCGTGCCGTACTTTGCTATGCTCACATCCCCAACCTGTCACTGCCAGGACAGAAACCAGGGCCAGGTCAAGAGGCACGAGGCTGCTCAACTTGATAGGAACTAGGGGTGGGGGTTCGAATTTCTTCTTCAGGAAAATAAAACCCAAAAAACCATTCATGCAAATAACACAGGAAAAAGAGAGAGTGAATGGCATTCCTGACTGTGGCCTCCTTCCACGGAAACTGCTGATAGAATTACGGAATCATTAAGGTTGGAAATGACTCCTAAGCTTCTCCAGTCCAACTGTCAGCTCAATCTTACTGTTGACATGTTGACATGCCAGAGCATGTTGGGAAGTGCCACAGCCACAGACTTTCTTAACTCCCACTCTGTCAGTGAAGGAATTTTTCCTGATGTTCAATCTAAATTTCCACTGGCACAACATGAATCATAAAATCATAGAATCACCAGGTTGGAAGAGACCCATCGGATAATCGAGTCCAACCATTCCTACCAAGCTCTAAACCATGTCCCTCAGCACCTCATCCACCTGCACCTTAAACCCCTCCAGGGAAGGTGAATCAACCCCCTTCCTGGACAGACTCTGCCAGTGCCTAACAACCCTTTCTGTGAAAATTTTTTTCCTAGTGTCCAGCCTAAATCTCTCCTGGTGGATCTTGAGGCCATTTCCTCTTGTCCTGTCCCCTGTGACTTGGGAGAAGAGCCCAGCTTCCTCCTCTCCACAATCTCCTTTCAGGGAGTTGGAGAGAGCAATGAGGTATCCCCTCAGCCTCCTCTTCCCCAGGATAAACACTCTCAGCCGTTCCTCATAAGGCCTGTTCTCCAGCCCCTACACCAGCTTTGTTGCTCTTCTCTGGACTCACTCCAGAGCCTCAACATCCTTCTTGTGCTGAGAGGCCCACAACTGAACACAGGATTCAAGGTGTGGTCTCATCCTATCACTTGTTACTTGAGAGGAGAGACCAGCACCCACCTCACCACAACCTCCTTCCTGGGAGCTGCAGAGAGCAATGAGGTCTCCCATCAACCTCTTCTTCTCGAATCTGAACAACCCCAGGTCCCTCAGCTGCTCCATTTTTTCCAGTGCAATTCCACAATTGGAAGCCCTTTCAAGAAGTACTTCTCAGGTAGCCCTGGCCTCTCCAGCTGCCGGGTTCTCCCAGGGCTCCTGACGTGCTGCCTGTCCAATCCACTCAGCGGGGAAGCAACAGCTCTCCCTTCAGAGTGGAAAAGGAGCAGCAGCAAATGGACTCCAAAGTTACCTCCCTGCCTGCTGCCGGTGGTACGATGTTCCCCAGACACATCCATCTGAGCTACAGGCAGTCTGGCAGCCACACAGGTCACTACTGATGAACTACACCCGCTCTTTGGTGCCATGAGATCAGGTGCTCTCTTGTTTACAGGTACATCACTCTTCATGAAAATCTCACCAATTCTTCAATTATCCAACCCTAACCCTGTCCCTCACACACATTCATCTCAACTGCCACAATTTGAACAATTCCATACCGTCTCCCAGTCAGATGGTTTTAAGAACAGTACCTGCTGCGTTTGAACACACTAACTAGCTTTTACTGTCTGAACTTGTAACATGGGAGGATGATCACTCATCAGTTGACAAAATTGCAATGTTCTTTCATGTGACACCTGAGCTGCAAAGCCAAAGCTCTGCTCCTACAAGCCATCCGTACCTATGGAGAGCACCAAGGCTTCAGCAAAACAGCCTGCACTGAGTTATTCCATTTCAGGAGTGCCTGCAGGACTGAGGCCACACTATAGAATCACAGAATGGTTTGGGTCAGAAAGGACCTCAAAGCCCATCCAGTGCCACCCCTGCCATGGGCAGGGACACCTCCCACGGGATCAGGGGCTCCAAGCCCCATCCAACCTGCCCTTGAACCCCTCCAGGGATGGGGCAGCCACCACTGCTCTGGGCAACCTGGGCCAGGGCCTCCCCACCCTCACAGCAAAACATTTCTCCCCAAGATGTCATCTCAATCTTCCCTCTTGCAGCTCAAAACTGTTTTCCTCATCCTATCTCTGCCCTCCCTGATTAAGAGGCCCTCCTCAGCTTTCCTGGAGCCCCTTTCAGCACTGGAAGGATTGATTCCCTGACTGGTTTTCCTCACGAGGACTGGTACAGATCTATAGAAATGTAGACTTTACAGATCCCTTTGTACTCACTGTTTGTATATGTGTTAAGACATTGACTGACAGGAATGATTTTTATCCCTGGATTATGAAGTTCACACTGTTGTGTATTTTTCCAGCTAATTAAACCCTGAGTACATTCATAACACAAACACCCTTCCCTCTCACAAGGAACTTGTATTTTCACTAGCTTAAGGCATCACTGGGAGTAAAAGCAGAGCAGGCAGGAGCTTAGACCAGAGCTGCTGAGGGTGCTAGTATCATATCAGCACCTGCTCCCCGGAGCGGATGGCATGGGATGGTGGCACTGGCACTCCCCCAGGCATTACCCTGCTATGAGTTACCTTCTCCCCGTTCTCCTGGGAACATGGCTCTCTCTGGTCCCATTTCTTCTCTTCCAGAGCTTCTGAAGAAAGTTCATCTTCTTCCTCCTCTTCCAGAATATCAGAAAGGTCGGAACTGCGGTTGTGCTCAGCGAAAAGGGTCAGCTGCCGTCTTCCCATTTCAGACAGCTTTTCTTCTTGCTATTGAAAAGAAAAACGGATTCTTCAGCTCTGGCAGCACTATTCCAGTAAAACAGGAGCACTGTGCCTTTCTCCAGGACACAGAGAGCTAAAGAGGGACAGGAAATCAACTGGGGAGCACCCACTGCAGCAACTGGTCCATGTACACCCACCCACTCCACTGTCAGACAGGTTGTGTCGCACACAGAACGGTGCTGGGTGAAAGTTCAGGGTGTCAGACACATCCACAGCCACCCACGGGCAGAGACATTCCACCAAGGTTAAACAAACCTCTCTTTTCACTCTGGACAGCTCCTTCACCACCTCCTTGCCAGGGGACAACCTCAGGAACTCATGGCAGCCACTCCCACCTGCGCTTGCATCTCGGGAGGTGCCCTCTGTCCCCTCAGCCTGGCTGGGGGATGGCAGAGGCTCTGCGCTCAACTGCTTCTCTGTTGTCTCTGTCTCTCTCTCAGCACTGGGACTCCTTGGTGACTCTTCCACGGAGCAGGTACGGCAGGTCTCCATACGGAGCTGCAGATTCCTGTCAGCCAGGCTTTCCAGCTCTGGCGCTTTGGTCACAGATTGTTCCATCTAGGAAACAAGCCAAAAAAGGCCATTAAAAACAATGAAACCTGGGAAAGTGACTGCATGTTGCTTGTGCACCCGAAAGAGCCCTCACCACCCCAAACTCTCCAGAAGAAATGCTGCACGGTCTGAGCTGCTGGCACAGGGATATTTTGACACACAAGACACAGGCCAGGAAGGTTGGTCACCCCTGGAACAAACCACTCCCTGCCATGGGTTGCAAGGAGACACCAGGTTCATAGAATCATAGAATCACCAGGTTGGAAGAGACCCACCGGATCGTAGAGTCCAACCATTCCTATCAAACACTAAACCATGTCCCTCAGCACCTCATCCACCCGTCCCTTAAACAACTCCAGGGAAGGTGAATCAACCACCTCCCTGGGCAGACTCTGCCAGTGCCCAATCACCCTTTCTGGGAAAAATTTTTTCATTATGTCCAGCCTGAACCTCCCCTGGCGGAGCTTGAGGCCATTCCCTCTTGCCCTGACCTTTGTCCTTTGGAAGAAGAGCCCAGCTCCCTCCTCTCTACAACCTCCTTTCAGGGAGTTGCAGAGAGCAATGAGGTCTCCCCTCAGCCTCCTCTTCTCCAGGATAAACACCCCCAGCTCTCTCAGCCGTTCCTCATAAGGCCTGTTCTCCAGCCCCTTCCCCAGCTTTGTTGCTCTTCTCTGGACTCACTCCAGAGGTTGTTACACCCCTGCAGCTCTGGTCACCACACACGTCTCTGTAAGCCAGAGCAGAGCATGGACAACCAGTTTTAGAGCAGCAAGAAGAGTACAAGCTATTCACAGCTGTCAGTGCCCACTTTCATGTGCCAGAAGAACGTCTGACAGAGCAGCCTACATAATGCCTGGAGCTGGAGGTGAGGACACTACCCCAGCACTGCTTGGAGCCAATAAGGGTGATGAGGCCCTGGCCCAGGTTGCCCAGAGCAGTGGTGGTTGCCCCATCCCTGAAGGTGTTCAAGGCCAGGTTGGATGGGGTTCGGAGCCCTTGATCCAGTGGGAGGTGTCCCAGCCCATGGCAAAGCAGGTGGAATTAGATGATCTTTAAGGTCCCTTCTAACTCAAACCATTCTGATTCTATAATTCTATGATTCCTGATCTGTTTGCACCCATGCAATACCCTAGGAGCTTCATCTGCTCTTCCAGGCACACAACAGCAGCCACAACTCCCCGGTCCACCAGGCACTGGCTGAGGGCCAGCACTTTGGGCTGAGGGCCCAAAGGTAACAGTGTCACACACAGACACTCAGTGCCATTCTGTTCCCTTTCCCCAAAAGGATCTGTTCTCCTTCCCAGCGCATGTGGCACTGGGCAGGAGATGTGAGTGCTTACCTGCACGGCCGTTGCCTCGCCCAGGCCTTTGGGTTCTGCTTCCCCTGCAGGGCTGGGCTCCATGCCATCCCCGGGGAGCGTTGTGCTGCCAGCTGGCTGGGGAGGCACAACCAGGCTCTTCCTGGCTCCTGCCACGTCCGATTCGTGTGGGGACGTGCCTGAACCCTGCACCAAGGAAGCACTGGGAGAGGAGAGGTGTGGTGGCAAAGAGGCTTTCTCTGGCAAAGGTGGCACTGAGCCATCAGGGACGGAGGAGGGATCAGTCAGTTTGGCATTTGAGTTATCCGATGGAAGTTGCTGTCGGAGCAGGGGGGCAGATGTTTGGCGTGCAGGTGGGCTGCGGGCAGGCAGAGAGCCCCTGGCTTCTCTGTGCGGCAGTCTAGAGGGAAAAGTGGCAGAAACAGCAGAACCTGAAGGTGAAGACTGGTGAGAGGCTCGGAGCAAGACTGAAGAAATCTGGGCTGGAACCGAGTCCACCGACTCCCCATACAGAGACATTGTTCTCACAGAAACCTCACGGCACACCTGGAACATCTGAAGCTGGGACACATCCACCAGGACACTGCCAGCTGTTGGAGAAGTAACTTCTATCGCCTGCAAGTGAAAAAAAAAAAAAACAGGGAACAATTACATATTGTGCACAGGTCAATTCCTAAACCTAAAGTTAACGACAGCAGGCATGCAGGACGCCCACCCTCTGCACAACATCAGGGAAGAATGAACAGTAAAGAGGAATTGTTACCAGAACCATTTGAGAATATGGATAGTCCATAAAATAAACTTGTATTCCTGTTTGCTCTAGGTTTAACTCTCCTTATTCCCTAGGCCTTCTAAGGCCATCCCTTTGTTCTTGGCTCCATTTCACCTGCCTTCCCAAACTCCTCCTGTTTTGACCTCTGTAGAGGAGAAACTCTTTCCATGAGCCAGCGAAGGTGTCTCTCCCCGTGACAGGGAGTTGGAACTAGACTAGCTTTAAAATTCTTTCCAACGTAAATCATTCCATGACAAAGGAGCAATCAACCAGCAGAGCCTCCCTCTGTCTGGCACTGTGTTCCTTCAGTGCCTCACCTCTCTTATGCCATAACACCATGAGTGCAAAAGGCCACTGTGAACCCAGAACACCTCTGGAGGTTCTTCACCTGAGTTCTTACACCTCTCCTTTTGCCTGTTTCTAATTTAAGAAAGGGTTGGAGAACTACACCTCACTCCTCACAGTCCAGACACAAGGCCCACATAGTGGCAAGGCTGGGCACATCTTTCTGTCTGTGCCCAGTGGACTCATCGTCATAGAGATCACTTCTTCCCCAGGAATCAAGCCAGTGCCTTGGGTGAAGCCTGGGAGGCTGACACCAATCATCCTTGTTCGCTAGGGAACGTTCCTGTCACAAATACTCTCCCAGCTCAGTTCTACCAAGAAACTAATTTTTGTTGTGCATCAGCCAAAAGAGACAGTCCAAGCCCTGTTCCTTTCCAGGCCAAGGGCTGTCATTGCCTCCTCACAGCAGAGAATCATAGAATGTCCTGAGCTGGAAGGGACCCACAAGGATCATTGAGTCCAACTCCTTTCCCTGAACAGCACAACCCAAACATTCACACTGTGGGGCTGAGGGCGTTCCCCTCATCCCATCCCTGAACTCCCTGATCCAGAGCCGCTCCACAGCAATTCTAGAGCCCCTTTCAGCACTGGAAGCCGCTCTAAGGTCTCCCCACAGCCTTCTCTTCTCCAGGCTGAACAACCCCTGAACTTAAGCTGAACTCTCCCAGCCTGTCCTCATACGGGAGGTTCTCCAGCACCCAGAAAATCTCCATGGACTCCTCTGCACCAGCTGCAACAGTTTCATGTCCTCCCTGTGCTAAGGACTCCAGAACTGGACGCAGGGCTGCAGGTGAGGATCAGCTAGCCTGTAGCTGAGCTAACGATGTGTTACTTAGAAAAGTCCTCTCCAGGTAAAAAGAAACCCAAAAAGTCTCCTTGCTTTTGGATGGAGGCCTTGTCTTGCTTTATCTCCACCTCAGACAAACACATGTCCTGCTCAGCCCTGGCCAGGTCTCAGGAGCATCTCAGTGGCGTTAACGTTCACCACTCGTTAGGGCATCATAAGCTGCTCTGTAGGTCCTGAAGCTCTTGTAGCCACTCTCTAGCCCTGCTCCAGCCTCCAGCCACCTAACCACACAGCCACCAGTCTCGCACAGCGCCGGCACGATACCTTCTGTCCATCTGCATACACAGCATAACCAGTGACCCGGACCCCATTGGAAGATCCTTCAGCATCGATGGTGACAGGTAACCAGCTGACCACAAGGATACCTGGTGAGGGACCAGCTTCTACCTGGACATCCAAAGGAGCATCAGGTGTGCCTGCAAGAGACCAATGAGATTTCCTCTTGTTTACTTCACGACAGCATAAAGCTAAACTAAAACCTGCTTAGAACCAAAGCGAGAACTCCCGCGCCAGACCTGCCCCTGCAGAGCCGTACTAGAATAGCCAGGCAGTCTTGGGAAATGGTAGACAGAGAAAATAAGGCGCTCTTGTTCTCTGAAAGCTTTAATGCATAAAAAGGAGAACTTTGCAAAATTAGCTGAGGCCAAGATGCAGCAAGGTCATGGCAAACTAGATCCTCCATGTCCCGAGAGGCATGCTGCTTAAACCAGCAAAAGGACAAGTAGTCCCACAGCAAATGAAAACAAAAGAGAGAATAAATTTGTAAAATAAAAGAAGAAAAACATTAAGACAGAACAAGACAGCACCTCAGGCTTGGGGACCTCAATAAACCTTGCTTCCCTTTGCCCCAAGGCTTCACAGCCACGCACTGGCAGAGTGTGCTGCTCCAAGCACTCCATGCCCTGAGGCAACGAGCACGGCTGCTCCGATACCTGCTAGTGGGGTAGTGAAGTGAATCACAGCTGAGTTCTGCTCCTGCCCCTCTGGGATCTCTTCCCAAGGTGTCTGCAAGGGCCGGGCCTCCAGCTTGGCAACGTACTGAGTGCTCGGCTGCAGGTTGCGGAAGATGTACCAGTAGACCCCCGGTTTCGTTATATCACACTCCTCCCCATTGAGATACACGGCATGGCTGTAGTTACTGTTGCAGGGAAGCCACACGACCTCTGCCGACGTGGCAGTGACGCTTCGGACTTTCAGCATAGTTGGTGCCACACAAAGATCTTGCCCCACAAAGAACGTGCACCGCAGTTTATCAGAACTGCCGCGCTCTGTCACGCTCTGCACAGACACCCGGTAAGCCTTTGTCTTCAAGTCCAGCTTTTCAATCACTGCTTTAGTCTGCAAGCCGCTCTTCACGTTTAGACGTAGCTCTTCATCCACGTAGATGTTGTAACTTTGAATGTCTGGGCTGCCAGCTGGCAGCAGGGGTGGTTCCCAGCCTACAACCACGCTTCTGGCCAGCTGCTTGATCAAAGTCAGTTTTCTTGGGTAAGGCACTGCTGTGTGACTAACAGGTTCCTCCTGGTCTCCTTCTGCTCTACTTGCCAATGGGCTGATGCTACTCTCTTCAATGGAGAAATCACTCTTATCCTCACTGTTGGTGCTTGCACTGACCAAACTTTTCTCCTGGTATGAACTATGGGTGAGATCATTCAGCTCCGAAGGCAGAAACGTCATGAGGTCATCATCTGAAACTCGCTCAACAAAATTGGAGGGTACCAGCCCTCGCCGGCCATCCATCAGCTCCCCTAAACGAAAAACAGGAGACCTGTTACCACTGCACCTACCGATCAGCCTTCCAGCCCATGCAGGAAGACCATGCGAGAGCATCTACACTAGGTCACAGTCACAGTGCAGTCAGGAATGGCAAAACCACCTCCGGGAGGTTATTCCCAGCAAAGCTTCCTGCAGTTCCAAATGCTGCCCTGGCCACAGTGAGAAGACTCACTGCTCTGCATTCCAGAGCTAACTCACTAAAAAGTTGTTTTGGGTAATTAGCTTAAGGGAATTTCCTTCTTCATTATCCTACTGTTCCTCATCACAGATCTCTCACTAACTAAAGGGTTTCTTTCTAGCCTTCCCAAACTATGCAGATGGATGTTTTTATGTCTTCTCCCCACCATACAGGTTTGGCGGTTGTAGTACTTCCACAAGAAAGTTCATCTTTCCAGCTCTGCATCCAGCTCTGGCCTTCTTTTTAGTTCCCTCCTTTGTTCTCCTAGCTTCTGGAATGAAAACATCCCCAAAGGGCTCCCAGGGATGGCTGAAACCACAGCAAGAACCATCAAATCCAGCCACATGAGCAGTGCGTAGGGATTGCACTTGCTTTCCCCTTTCAGACTCTACCTACAGCAAACCAACTGAAAGCAGGGAAAGCAGAAAACATTAGTAAAGAATAACCTTTTTATTCTTTAAACAATAAACACACAAATAAATAAATAAATACATGAGAAGCTTGGAAATAGAAAGAAAGAGCAAGCCAGAACAGAGAGCAAGCAGAGCAACACAAGCATGCGTTTGCCTCAGCTCTTGCAAAGCCCCTCAGTAAATCAGGACCCTCCATCCCATTCAGTAATCCAGCTCCCCAAAGGGACTCCACGAGAGATTTACGGTTCTTGGTTTCAATGCCATCTGCCCTTCAGGCAACCAGGATCAAAGATCCCAAGAGAAAAAACACCCTGTATGACACCAAACAGGACAATAACTGCAGTTTGGGCTGCTCTGCTCATGCCTGTTATGCCAAAAGAGCCAGAGGGAATCGAGCCCATCGACTGCTCACAGCCTCTGCCTCTCTAGGAAGAGGGAACAGGCCATCTGCAGGCGCCCAGGGCTGAACATGTTCCTCTCCAGAGCTGGGAAGGAACCATATGGGAACGAAACCCGGAGCTCTGCTGAAAGCAGTGGCAAAATTCCCACTGAATTCATTAGAGCAGGATTTAATGTTTTAGACTTGATTTAATCATAGCATAAAGAAACCGTTTGCCAACAGAATCTGCTCTTCTCTCTAACAAACTAACTTTAGGCAGAAATTCTTTCTCTTGAGGTTTCAAGAGTCACTGAATTCCTCTCTGAAGCTCAACTCTCCACAGCACTTGGGGCACATTTTGTTCTATGAAACCACAAACATACCTTCAAAGAAGCCGTCTTCATCCATGTCTCCATAGACGTAAATATACTCTCCAGCAGTCAGTGGAAGCTCTGCCTCTGGGTTCTCATTAGGTCCATCAAAAGGATTGTAGCTGAAATATTAGCAATATAAAGACTTACTTTGTGTAGGAATGTTCACAGGAAAACATTTGAGCAGTGATGATCCATGGGAGGGACTTTCTACAAGGTCCTGTAGCAATAGGACAAGGGGAAATGGCTTTAAATTGGAAGATGGAAAATTCAGCTTGGACATTGGGAAGAAATTCTTCACAATAAGGGTGTTGAAATCCTGGCCCAGGTTGCCCTGACAGTGTTCAAGGCCAGGTTGGATGGGGCTTGTTGAGACCTGATCCAGTAGGAGGTGTCCCTTCCCGGTCAAATGCCGGGTCCTGCACTTGGGGCACAACAACCCTATGCAGATCAACAGACTGGGAGAAGCCTGGCTGGAAAACTGCCAGGAGGAGAGGGACCTGGGAGTGTTGGTCGACAGCTGACTGAACATGAGGCAGCAGAGTACCCAGGTGGCCAAGAAGGCCAATGGCATCTTGACTTGGATCAGAAATGGTGTGACCAGCAGGTCCAGGGAGGTGATTCTCCCTCTGTACTCAGCACTGGTGAGGCTGCTCCTTGAATCCTGTGTTCAATTCTGGGCCCCTCACCACAAGAAGGATGTTGAGGCTCTGGAGAGAGTCCAGAGAAGAGCCACGAGGCTGGTGAAGGGGCTGGAGAACAGAGTCTATGAGGAGCGGCTGAGAGAGCTGGGGGTGTTTATCCTGGACAAGAGGAGGCTGAGAGGAGACCTCAGTACTCTCTACAAGTCCCTGAAAGGAGGTTGTAGAGAGGAGGGAGCTGGGCTCTTCTGCCAAGGGACAGGGGACAGGACGAGAGGGAATGGTCGCAAGCTCCGCCAGGGGAGATTTAGGCTGGAGATTAGGAGGAGGTTTTTCACAGAAAGGGTCATTGGGCATTGGAGTGGGCTGCCCAGGGAGGTGGTTGATTCACCTTCCCTGGAGGTGTTTAAGGCACAGGTGGATGAGGTATTGAGGGACTTGGTTTGGTGTTAGATAGGAATGGTTGGACTGGAGGATCCGATGGGTCCCTTCCAACCTGGTTGTTCTATGATTCTATGATTCCCATAGCAGAGGATTGGAACTGGATGCATTTTGAGGTCCCTTCCAACTCAAACCATTCCATGATTCCATGATCAGCTTACAGTTCTCTGGGACTGTCCCCAGCTAATCCTGCAGAGGTCAAGGCTCTGGATTTCAGGTTTAAGTAAAACTCCTAACATATTACTCTGTGTTCAAATAGTGCCTAGGGATAATTTTCGCAGGAGCAGAACGGATGTCTGTGACATCGGAAGGAACAGATCAGAGTGACTCAAGAAAAGTGTTTACACAAGGATCTGAATTCCCTGCGTGCCTGCTGGGTTTGAGTGCTGCGAGATGAGCTGTAGGGCTCTGCATTCTAAAACAGACACTCTTAAATCCACCTGCACCTCGAAATAGTTTATGCAGACAGCTCTCAACACTGCATGTGCTTAACAGCTTCAGAAAAACACCCCCAAAAAACCCCAAAGCATCACAATCTCCCAATCACTTCAGGTCCATTGTATCATCAGGCATATGAACACCATGGACAAGCACAGCACAGGATCACAGGATTCTCCTGATTAAAACACAAAGAAGGGGCAGATTTGCACAAGAAGAAAGTTACAGGGCTGAAGAAAAGGTTTCTAGCCTTTTTCTTCCTAATTATTCAACTCTCAGGATCCAAATCACAGTGCCACAACTCTGTATTTTAAATGGTAGCCCAAAACCTACACAGCGTGATGATGTTGATGATAGCATTTGGATGCCACACAGTCCTAAACTCTAATCCTGGAGTGAATCAGAATGCCCAGCACAGGAAAAAACCCTCAGAAATATCTGTTCTCTTTGCAAGCATTGACTGGTAATCCTTGCTCTTTTAATGTTTAGAATGGATTTCAATGTGCCAAAGCAATGTTATCCTCCCTGCGTGTGGAGTGAGACCTCATTGGCCCAGAACTCTGATGTGAATCATAAAGTCACGGATTGGTTTGGGTTGGAAGGGACCTCGAAGCCCTTCCAGTCCCACCCCTGCCATGGGCAGGGACACCTCCCACTGGATCAGGGGTTCCAAGCCCCATCCAACCTACCCTTCAACCCCTCCAGGGATGGGGTAGCCACCACTGCTCTGGGCAACCTGGGCCAGGGCCTCCCCACCCTCACAGCAAAACATTTCTTTCCAAGATCTCATCTCAATCTCCCCTCTTGCAGCTCAAAACTGTTCCCCTCATCCTCTCTCTGCACTCCTTGATCAAGGGTCCCTCCCCAGCTTTCCTGGAGATCCTTTCAAAACCAGAAGCTGCTCTAAAGTCTCCCCAGGCTGAACAACCTCAACTCTCTCAGCCTGGCCTTGTACGGGAGGTGCTCCAGCTCTAGAGAGTTGTGTAAATTAGGCAATTGGGACACAATCTGTCTAACTCCACCAACCAGAAGAAGCAACCCAGTACCTGTATCGAGCCAAGAACACCCGGAGCTTTGCTGGGGCTTGGTTGCCTGGCTCTGGCATTAGAGAGATGCTGTCAACATCCAGTTCTTCCATTTCACTCGCAGTGTCCACCTAAAAACATTGAAAAAAAAAGGATATGATATGGCCCAAATCACAGTAAAGGAACAGTCAAAGGTTCGAACACCAGTGAACAAGTCTGGAGCCCTTTTCAGCACTGGAAGCTGCTCTAAGGTCACCCTGCAACCTTCTCTTCTCCAAGCTCAACAACCCCAACTCTCTCAGGCTGTTCTCATATGGGAGGTTCTGCAGCCCTCAGATCACCTTTGTGGCCTCCTCTGGACTCACTCCAACAGCTCCTTGTCCTTCCCGTTCTTATTGATGAAGACTCATCACAGAATACAAAGCAGCTGTTTTGTCAAGTACGTGAACTGCCGAAGTTAACCTGGCAAAGAGCTCAGAGCCCCTTTTCAAGGCAGCGTTCTCCTCGCCATACGATCTTGCAATCATCTCCTGGAGTAACAAACGCCTACATCCAGTAGCACCCAAAGTCAGACCCAACTGGAGCAGTGCTGGGTAGCCCGGCTCACGCTCTGAAGTGCTCCCATAGCCATGCGCATCTGAAGCAAAATGCTCCACACACTGGCTCTTGCCCAAGGATCCCAAACTGACCTCTATAGGCACTGCTGGTGTTCTCTCTCCATGGAGGAATAGTGGCTTTCAAGCTTTCTCTTTAATTAAAAAAAAAGCAACTTTTCCCCCTACAGAACAGAGAGCAGCACACTCCTATTCCTCCCCAGGGGTGACCTTCGCTTGGTCTCTATTCACAACCTCTTCTCTGAGCTCTCGTGCAGTGGTAGACGCTGCTGCCACAGTAACATCCCTTGAACAGTGGCCGGGCCTCAGTAGCTCAAGACTTCAGAGCCCTCCACACATACAACAAGGAGCTCCATGTGACCTCCAAGGTTTTGGCACTCAGGAAATATCAGTGGAGCCAAAGAGCAAACACAGCCCCCAACACCACCAGCACCAGCCCCACTTTTGGCACTGCTTTTCCCCATCCTGTCACACCAAGTGAGTACTAAGGATTCTTGAGTTGACCTTACAGCACTACATGAGAGTTCCTGGGAAACAGCAGCAGCCCCATCTGTGAGAGCTCGGTGACAAAAACAAGCCAAGCACATTAATTTCACCCCCTCTGCCAGCACAAACTCAGTAACTTTTCATGGTTTCTCTCACCAAGTGAAAATTTAACACCTTGAGCTGTGGATGAGGGCCTCAAACACCAGCAAAGAAGTTTGAGCTACTCATCTGTTTGGCTCAAGGCCAAACCCAGCCTGGACACAGCTCCTCAGCAGGCTAAGAACAACAGTTCATAGCCTGTGAGTGTGTTAACAGCAGCGGAGTTGTCAGGAGGAAGCCCAGCAAGAGCTTTCCCACACTTTGCACCAATTCCCTGCCCACCTCAGTCATCTTCAAACTCCCAGTATTCTGTCTTGCTACTCCTTCCCCTCCCAGAGTCCAGTGATATGTTCAAATCAGCATTACGAACATGGGCAAATAAGGCCTTTTCCATGTTTTCCTACAGCTTTCCTCATTTTTCCCCACTTCCTTTGGGCAGCCAGGAGGGAAGCAATACAGTAGTACTGGTGCTCTCAGTAGTGCACTTATTCCCTTGTGCCTAGGAAGGCCATGGAGGAGACGCACACACTGACCTCTGGAGTCGGGCAGGATTTTGGACTGTTCTGCATGGATTCTGACTTTGAAGAGCTTGACTGAGATTCCGCTTTCTTGGCTTGTTTCTGAGAACAGGAAGCAGCAACTGGGGAACCAGCAGTGGCATCAGGCGCCCGCTGGGAGGGCTCCAGCTCATCAGCCTCGTCATTGTGAGCCTTCTTTGCACTCGGGTGAGTGAGCAATCCAGGAACCGGTGATTCTGCAATAAAATGATTTGTCTTTAGCCATGGGCAGGAGACAAGCAGTAAGCAAACCCCTGTTAGAACAGCTCCAGCCTCTAAAACATAACTCATGTCCAGACTGGACACCCTGGTCTCTCTCTGGGCAGAGAAATGTCAGGTTCTCTTGATGACTACAAAATGGACCAAGGGTATTTAGAAGAGAGAGAGACAGAGGTCCCGCAAGTTAATACTCGCAGGCATCTCCAGTAATTACCCTTCTCCCAACGGGGCTGCGGGGTAGAGCTGCACAGAGCAAGAGGAAGCTCAGAAGTCACCAGTGTGGAGGTGAGAAGGTCGATTTTTCCCGTTTGAAGCCGGAATTGTTGGAGTTCCTGAGACAGGAGGCTGAATTGCTCTGTTTGACTGCGACACTGGTCTTCCAGATCTTTCACTCGGGCCTGACAGGAGAGACACAAGATGAGGCACAAACTCATATCAAAACCAGCAGATCCTTTGCAGCACCCGTTCAGTGCGTCTCAGATTCTGAGACTTTCAAGGTGTGCCAGGAATGGTCAATGGGAACTGGCAGTTCCACCAGTCCTACCCAATTCCATCCAGTTCTCCTACTCACCTTTGCAAACCTGAGACCCATCACCTATGTGCCTGAGATGACTGACTGCAGGCTCCATTAGCAAACATCCCTGAAATGCTGGGTTTGAACATTGACTTCCTACCCAAGCCCTGCACAAGGCCTGATGAGGTCAAAGATTAAAACTTCTTGAAAAGAGAAAGACTGGAAAGGGTTTGCATGTTTACTGGAGAATTAAAATTACATCTCCAAAAGAAATTACTCTCCCAAAGCTCTGTCTTGTCTACCGCTCCAGAGGCTCCTCCAATCTCCCAAGACCTTACCCCACTTGACCCTCCAGACCTTGGCTCCTCCAGGTACTGGGAAGGGCAGAGAGCGGCAGCACCTGCCCTGTACCCAGAACCATTCTCAGTCGCAGGCAGCCTGTGTGCTTTGCCACCAGGTTCAAGGGGTGACTTGTTCCACGCTGAGTACGAGCAAGCAGCATCCCAGCAAGATGAGATGCAGGGAACCTTAGTGAAACGCTACGGAAAAGACACCTTCTTACTAGAGAACCATCTGTCTGTATTTTCTAGCACTCTCTTCCTACACGTCTGGATCCAAAACACTGCTGACTCCTGGCTGCCCCTGCACACGCCCACGTTCGCCCCAGCTATAGGTCCATTCCCAGGAAGATGCAACTGCTCCTTTCGCTCTTCACATCCTTCCACTGGGCTGCAGCTTCCCCTGCCTCCCTCGACAGCCTGTGCAGCCCCTGCTCGGGCACTTCAGGTGACAAAGGAAACAAAACCCCTTAGTGCTGGAAGGGAAAGTTTTCTCTAACCAGCAAGTTCTGCAACCGAGTTCCTGAAGAAAACATGTGAAGAAAGCATGTGTCTGGCTGAGGAGCAGGCTCTGCCTTGCAAGAGATGATGTTTGTTCTCTTTTTTCTCTTTGGGCTGAGATCACATCAGGCTTTGTAGTTGCTAATCTCATTTTTGCATAGGTAAGAGGCACCAATACATGTGACTGCACTGTGCTCTTCAAAATTTTCTATTTACAAAATGGTTTCAAAGGTTCTTTTTTCTCCTCCCAACCCCCCAAAATAAATTATGTCTTCAAATATACTGAAAGGCAGAAAGTCTGGTTTTTAGGCAGCTCTAAAAATAACCCATCTGACCTGGAAAAAGCTTTCTCTCTGGTCTCTGAGCACTGCAAAATCCTTCTAGCCCTTCCCTCCCACTTTCCAAGTGTGCATGCACTTATGTTTTATCATGGCAAATCTGTTTTAAACGTCTCTGTTTGTCACAGAATCACAGCATGGTCTGGGTTGGAAGAGACCTCAAATCCCATCCAGTGCCACCCCTGCCATGGGCAGGGACACCTCCCACTGCATCAGGGGCTCCAAGCCCCATCCAACCTGCCCTTGAACACCCTCCAGGGATGGGGCAGCCACCACTGCTCTAGGCAACCTGGGCCAGGACCTCCTCACCCTCACAGCAAAACATTTTTTCCCAAGATCTCACCTCAATCTCTCCTCTTGCAGCTCAAAACCGTTCCCCTCATCCTCTCCCTGACCTCCCTGATCCAGAGCCCCTCCCCAGCTTTCCTGGAGCCCCATTCAGCACTGGAAGCTGCTCTATATGTGATCACTTGCCTCCTTCAAAGCTACCCTGGAGCTCTCAGTCTGGAAGAGAAGCCTCTGAAGCCTGACATGAAGTAACTGTCTCTGAGCGGAAAGAGATTAGCAGATGCCACCAGCAGCTTCCAGAAACATCTGCATCCTCCACTTGCTCAGAGCCACCAGGTCACGTTGTATCACATTCCTCTGCCACTGTAAGGGTTTGAGTTTACTTAGAAGTAAGATTTTTCACATCCAGTGCTTCTCCTCTTGTGCTTCATATCTTAAAGGAGAGCAGAAACCAGCAAAAACACTGCACTGGATTGAGCCAAGGCTTCCTTGGGCTCAATATCTATCCCTGATACCACGTCAGGACACAGCCAAGAGAAGGAGACAGAGCAACTGCCAGACCAGAGCAGCTTTTCCTGTCTTGTCTGGAGATCAGAGCCAGCAGATGCATATGGACATCGTATTGAACAGCATTACAGTATCACCTTGCTTCTGTATATTTATTAATCACAGTTTAATCCATTTCTACTGGCAGTGAAGCCTGGATCACCCAGTGTATCATAGAATCATAGAACAACCAGGCTGGAAGAGACCCATTGGATCATCGAGTCCAACCATTCCTATCAAAAAAATCAGCACTCGAGAAGCAGTTACGCAGCTGAAGTAAAGACCGTAACAAGCGCTAAATGCTTCCAACTCAACATCCACCAGCTTATTCCCAGGAGCAAAGGCAGCCTGGCCCGTGCAGCTGAAGGCACACTTGTAGCATCCTCCAGAACAGGGAGAGTAAAGCGGCTCAGAATCCTTTGCCCCAGCTGCCTTCCCCATCCCGGTTCTGCTCGGTGTGCTAATTAGACTAAAAATAATCAAACAAACACTTCAGGTTGGCAGGTTCCCACCCCAGCAAGCTTTATAAGAACATTTGCCCTCACTGTTAACAACAAGGTACATTTTATTTTGTTCTGCCTCTGTAGCCGCGTGTTTCTAGAGTCCCCAGAATGATCCTTGCTGCCTTCTTCCCTAAAAAACAGGCCTTAAGCCAATCTGTAGTCTACCAATGTATCATTACAGCAAGAGCTTCCATTTGTTTGTCTCTCCATCAGCAGCAATGATGGCAGGGAGGAAGAAAAAGCTCTTTTTAAGAGGCCTACAGACCTTTTCTAGCCGTTTTCCCCACACACAGAGCTGCAGCACAACATGCTCATCCACGATACCCAATTACTCAAGTGTCTTTTCGATCTTGTGTTATTCAACCCCAACATACAAATGTCCCTGAAGGATCCCACCACATCACACACAAGGCACACTCCTAGTGGGCTCGAAGAGGTTCACGCTCAGCTGGGCAAGCAGCAGTGTCCAGGGCAGTGCTAGGAGGTAGGGGGATAAGGAAAAGGAGCCTAAGGATGTGCCCAGGAGCATCAGGGAAGCAGCAGGAGCCAAGCTCCAGACACAGAGGAGAGCCCATAGTGTCTACACCTAACCCAGAAGGGGTAGAAAGAGGAGTCCTGCACCAATGGAGACTGAAAAGTATGGTCACCAGAAAAGGCTGCAAGAGCAAGGAGCAACGCTTCATGGGACAGCTTTAACCACCAGTTTGGGACCTTATTCTGATTTTCCACACCAAGCTAGACCCAACCACAACCAGCTCAGCTGTGTTCTCTGGACATTCTCCTTCTTGGCTGCTCTGTTGTGCTTCTCCTGCACATGACATTCCCCATCCGGATGCTCCTTGTCACCCTTCTCTGTATCTTCTGCCGTGTCTTCACAACTTTGCTACAACAGTCCAAACTCCTGGCTAGAGCAGGGCTAGCACTGAAGGAATTGAAGGGTCCCTAACTCGACCCTGATGTGGGTGCTGGTTCTGCAGGATGCACACATACCTGAGAAACATCCTTGGGCAGCTCCCAGTCCCTTTCCTAAAAACTCCCAAAGCTGTGCTTGTCATTTTGACCAGACCTGTGTATTAGGCTAAGATCTTAAAAACCCCACCCGACTTCACATGTTGCATTTTCCTGCCACAAGAGCTCATTCCAAGCCCATAGCTGTGCAGGTTTGGTCAGAGCTGCTCTCCTCCATGTCTGCGCAGGGCCACCTGCCAGCTCACCTCCCTGTTACTGGTGAGATTTTCTCACAGCTCTTTGCGGTCAGATCTGAAAGTACCCATTGAAAGCAGTTTTCTGTCAGCTACAAACCCTGTACCAGCTTTCTTTGCAAATCAGTTGTGACCAGGCCAGCAGCCTGGCTCCCAGACCAGAATTTTGTTAGGTTCCACCTCTTCCATGAAAACCATTATCCACAACCTCTGCTTCCCACCTGACAACCAATCACAAAGCCAGCACTTCCCACTGCTTTGGGGTTTTGAAGGAAACACTTTACTCCTGGACTGCAAGGAGTTCCCAGAAGGCTTTCAGACGTACGTGACATGGGGAGAAGATGCACAGCTGGGCAAATGAAAAAAAGCTGGGAATGACAAAAAAGTAAAGCTTCTAATTCTAATTGATGGGGAAAGCAAAGCATCTCAACAGAAAAGCAGCTGCTCCATCAAACCCATAGTGGCAGCTCCTTTAATGGCATTTGCTATTGGCAGGGACACTCTTGCAATCTTTTCAGGACACAAGGTAAACCAAGAACATCAAGGAACTGCTGAGGTCAGGACAGAACAAAGAAATGTCCTGGCTGACAGGATCATAGCAGTACCTGCATGCAATCCAAAGTACTCTGGCAGCACAAAGAAAAGCGGAGAGAGACACAAAACCAAATCAGCAGTTAGAGCAGCCGAGACTCAACAACCCACCAAAGAGAGCCTTACCCTCCCTTTGAACACAATTGTATTCTCATCGACCCACAAGCTCTGCCTTGCTCCATGCTGAGTCCCATTTCATCCCCACAAGGATCTGCTTTCTAAACCAAAGCCAAACACCCATCCCAAATGCATGAATAAGGTAACCAGGCTCTGTCTGAGGGCCTCCAAACCACAGTGTGCAGCGAGAATCAGTGCTAAATTTTAAGTTGCTTTTTTTTTCCCAGCACATTGCAGCCCTCCATAAAACCAATTGAATGGACACTTTCCTGGGTCGGAGACCACAGAGTGAAGGGAATCAAGCAGAATTACTCCAGAACTTCATTCCCATGACCAAACTCCTCCAGGTTTTCTCCTAAGCAGAGACAGTCCTTCTGCCCATGGTACCTCCACATACAGAAACCATCCTGTACCTCTGCTCACCCCCAGTGCTGTCTCGATGTGGAGCTGGAAGAGTGGATGGCAGCTCTGGAGATCACCCAGCACAGCTCCTGCAGCCCAAAGCAGGGCCAGCCAAAGCAGCCACCAGAGAGCTTTTTCTCATTGTGTTTTCAGCATTTCCAAGAAAGAAAACCACACTTGTGACAATCATGTGACTGAGCTCTTCCAACAGTGAAACGGAACACGCTCATTCGTCATTAATATTACATCAAAAAGCAATCCAAGCACATGTGCTGGGCACAATCTGAATGAAGTAACCTGTCTGAGGACTGAGCAGGTCAGGATTTGATACCCAGACCCTTTGAGCCCAAAGACTATTCTGCCAGCACAACCAATACTTCTTCACAGCAGCAACGTGTTGTGTCCCACCCAGATATCGATGCATTTCACTCAAGAGCCAACAATACCCAGGGCATCAAGAAAGCTGACATTAAGAGCAAGAGATACCAAATCTGCAGCCACTGATCCATCGCTCTCTTCTGCCTTACCTCCAGAAGCTGTACTGCTCCTTCATGCTCTCTTTTTGCCTCTGCCTGTGCCTAGGAAGGAATAAGAAATGGAGTAAGTAAGAAAGCAGCCTCTTGAAGTTCCCTTCTACAGTCATTGCCACTTTGATAGACTGTTAGAGATTTAAAATGCTGTACAGACTGAAACTATCTTTGGCTTTGGACAGACAGCACCTCAAGATCAGAATTGCCATTCATGAGAAAAGCCCTTCACTTTGCCCAGATACCAGAGCTTGCCTAGACACACACTCCTCCCTGGATTATTTTATCCTGTAAACTCACACATGACTCTTCTGTGCACCACATTCCAAAGAAATAAGGTACCATCACTTTCCCAGAATTCAGAGAGTAGTGTCTGTCCTCTCCCATGCTGCATACCTGCTGCAGCCGTCTGACTTCCTCTTGCTTCTCCTGCAGGACTAGCAGCGCTTCCTTGTGCTCAACCTCCAGCTGCTGCCTTCGCTCAGCCACATTTCTCATGTGCTGCAGAACAAGACACAGACAGCTAAGGGTGACACCACTGACAGGCTGCCCTGGGACCCATTATGGGCCATGAAGCCATAGACTTTGCTCATGGTGGCATCAAACAGAGGAGAAAGCAAGAACTTCTTACCATGGCCAGAGCAACACAGGCAAAGACAACTCTTAAGCCAGCAGTGGCTGCCTTATTTCCCCTCCCATCCCAAGCCCTGCAGCAGCCTTCCTATAGCATCTCTGCCCACTCTGGAAGGCTGTGTTCCAGGATCCTGCAGAAGCAGAATTCCCAACAAATGCAAAGAGACAAAAGAATGGACAGAACAAAAGCAAAGAGACAACATGTACTATCCAAAAGCAGCACCGAGTGTCTGGATGGTCCTCCAGCCACATAGGCCCTACTGACCTTCAGCACCTGCTCTAGATTCTCCAGCTTGGTTTGGAGTCCTTGATTCGTCTGAATTACTGAATCCCGTTCCTTAGTAACCAAAACAACCTGCAATTTCAGGTCAGCATTCTCAGATTCAACCTGAGGAGAAAGTATCTGCAATTAGCATGAGTAGTTGTAGGTATTCCTTGTATAAACAACAGACGACTACTCCTGTATCTCAATGGGCTGTTTTGCAAACCTGCTTTCTACCTGCAATGATCCCAATATCACGAACTTTCCTCTACCTCTGGCTTCCACTCAAAACAAAGACACGTGGGTTTGTATCAGCGTGCAATGTGCTGGACACTTTACTTGCACTGCTTCTCCCACTGGACTTGGCTCTGCTCCCCTTCTGCAGGGAGAAAGGGACTGAGATAAAACAGGCTAAAGGCTGGAGAGATATAAAAAGTCACAAAGGTCTGCAAGCCCTTTTTCATCCTAGGTGGTAAGATTAAACACAGAGCAGTACAGACAATCATGGCAGCCTGCGGCCATCACGTCTAACTCCACTTATGAAGGGATATTACAGCAATTTGTTTTGGTTCTGGAGTGCACTGTGGCTTGATGACTACTAACAATGCAGATAACCAAAGACAAAGACTTCCACTTTGAACAGTTATCAGTCTGAGGTAAGTCTCATGTGTGGAGGCAACTTGATGACTCAGACATATGAGGCAGACAGGTGGCTTCCTAACTCTTGTGCACTGCATTTGTTCAGAGGAGCCGGGAAGAGAAAGCCATGGAGGATCTTCACTAGAGTACCAACTCCTCCATCATTGTCACATACAGCATGTTCATAGAACACAATCATCCAGGAAGGATGTTGAGGCTCTGGAGCGAGTCCAGAGAAGAGCAATGAAGCTGGGGAAGGGGCTGGAGAACAAGACTTATGAGGAGTGGCTGAGAGAGCTGGGGGTGTTTATCCTGGAGAAGAGGAGGCTGAGGGGAGACCTCATTGCTCTCTACAACTCCCTGAAAGGAGGTTGTGGAGAGGAGGGTAATGGTTTCTTCTCCCCAGTGACAGGGGACAGTGTGAGAGGGAACGTCCTCAAGCTCCACCAGGGGAGATTTAGGCTGCACATTAGAAAAAAACAAATTCACAGAAAGGGTGATTGGGCACTGGCAGAGGCTGCCCAGGGAGGGGATTGAGTCACCTTCCCTGGAGGGGTTTAAGGGAAGGACGGACGAGGTGCTGAGGGACATGGGTTAGTGATTGATAGGAATAGTTGGACTCAATGATCTGGGTCTCTTCCAACCTGGTTGCTCTATGGTTCTATGAAGACGCAGCCACCCTCCGCTGAAATCCGCTGTGCAAACTGACTAACACCAGTATCCTGCCTTTCTCCCAGCACCTGAAGCTTTTGGGGTGTCCATTTGGCAAAGGGCAGCTCTGAACTGCAGGGCAGAGAAGGTGCTTTCTGCCCTGTCCCAGTATCAGCCACCAAAACCCCTCTTTGAGGATGACAATACAATGTCAGAGGTGCTTGAAGACTTTTGAACATGTCTGAGCGATGAGTTATGCTCTGCTACCCCTTCTGCCCAGCACGTGCTGCTCCCCATCAACTCCTGATGCCTTTGGCTACCAACTCACTAACAAGTTACCATGGGAAAACCAAGTATGGACTGAAGCATGGACAAAGCAGCTCACTCAAATCTTGGGATACTCTGTCATAAACAGAGGGCAGTGACCTGCCCTACTTAGAAGTACTGCAGGTTCACAGGACAGAGAGGTCCACAGACAGGAAAATGACCTGAAAACCCAGCGTGCTAGCAAGTTCTTCTAAGCAAGCTTTGAGAGAAGCTAATGCTCTGTCTGACAACGACACTGCCTTTTACCTGTCCTGCCCATCCAGCCTTCTTGTTTAGCTGCAAGTTCTCTTCGGACAGCCGCGCATTTTCACTTTGTACCTCTTGCAGCTGGATCTCCTGTCCAGAAACAGCATCCGTTACCACACCAAGGCCCTCAGACCAACCCCCAGATTATTCTGCTGCATGGCTCCACTGCTCCTATTGCCTCAATGTGCAGCATGCTGATGGGATGCTGCTCAAGGACTGGAAGGCAACAGCACTCCAAAAGCAGATACCAGCTCTGCGCCAAACGATTTCTTATGTTTCTTCTCCTAATTATGTACTCTTAAAGCTCAGAATGATAAAGACATTTCCTTGTCTAATTCCCAGCTCCAGTGTCATGTTATGTCAATAAAACTGAGCTGAAGAAGCACCACAAAGATGATCTGAGGGCTGGAGCACCTCCTCTGCCATAAGGCCAGACTGAGAGTTGGGGTTGTTCAGCCTGGAGAAGAGAAGGCTGTGGGGAGACCTTAGAGCAGCTTCCAGAGCTGAAAGGGGCTCCAGGAAAGCTGGGGAGGGGCTCTGGATCAGGGAGGGCAGACAGGATGAAAGGGGAACAGTTTTAAACTGCAAGATGTGAGATTAAGATGAGATCTCAGGGAGAAATGCTTTTCTGTGAGGGTGGGGAGGCCCTGGCCCTGGTTGCCCAGAGCAGGGGTGGTTGCCCCATCCCTGGAGAGGTTCAAGGGCAGGCTGGATGGGGCTTGGAGCCCCTGATGCCGTGGGAGGTGTCCCTGCCCATGGCAGGGGTGGCACTGGATGGGTTTTGAGGTCCCTTCCAACCCAAACCATGTTCACTTCAATGAACTAATAGCTGAGTTGTTACACATCTGTTCTGCAGGGAAGCAGCCCTAGGGGAAACCATACACTGTCAGAGTCATTAATGCCATTGGTGCTGCTCAGCAAAGCAGGAACAGAAGCGAGAAATGCCGTGACAGGACCTGCAAAACATCCAGGAAACCAAACAGAGGCAACACTGTGTAATTACCATCCTAAGATGCAGAAATTTTCTGATATTATCTGGAGTGAATATGACAATTATAAGTGTCTCTCAGACCAGCAAAGGCCACAGAGTTCCATCCAGTGATTTCTGCAGCTACATTCTACCCACAGCCAGCTGAAAAACTAAATAAACAATTCCAGCCTCAAGGGCTGGAGCCTCAAATTTGTGACACTGCTCAAATTAAGAGAAAGACTGCCAGTTCATTACAAAGATAAACTGAAAGGAAGCCAAGAAAGGCACACAGCAGCTTAGCTCCCCTTCCCCCAGTACACGCACAGCAGCAGGTGACAAGAACACTTACCAGTTCTTTGCATCTTTTATGCTTTTTTCTCACTTCATGCTCGAGGTTTTCACATTTTTTGCGCTTTTTCCTGAGTTCAAATTCCTGCATGAAACAAGCATCAATAGAGCAGCAAGCCACAGCCTTACCAAGCAGAAGAAATTCAAGCCCAGCTTCTCAGGCACAATTCAGTATTCACTATTTTATTTTCCAGAGAAAATCTCTTTGTGACAAACTTAAGCAGTTAAAAAAAAAAAAATCTCCTTTGGTTTCTCTAAAAGGCAACAAAACCAAAACAGTCTTTAAGGGAAGCAGCTATTCCTCTCTTTCCCAAGCCTTTCACCACGTGGAAACAGTTCTCTGGTTCCCACCTGCACAGCCTGTTCCTATTTGTATGGAACAGGCTGGAGGATGGGTTGTGGGGGACAAAAAGACAGAGCTGTGCAAAATACCCAGCTTGAAACATGAGGTGTGCTACCTTAGCTCCTATTCTAATCCAAATGGTACCTAACATAGAGGTGACATTGTCTGAGTATGGACCTTGATCTGCTGCCACTCTCAGCTCCTCAGATAGACAGAAGCGGTTACACCTCGCTGTGAACTGACCGGTCTGCTGGAATAATTCACAAAAGACAAATTCCTCACACGCCTGCTCTCCCAGGCCAGTCATAGCTGGTCCCAGGTCAAAGATGACCACACCGGCATGGAATCCATTGAGTGTTTATCCCTCTCATTTCAGTTCCCCACCAGCCCAACACCTGGAGCTGCCCCCCAGCACTCTCCATGCAAATGGTCTGTGTTTGCCCATTGATTCCCCAACCTTCCCACTTCTCCAGAGCAGTTGCACCTGAAAAGCTTTCAGTCCCTAAAATCTCTGCCTGCATTCCCGTGGATGAAAAACCCAAGAAAAAGTATCACACTGTTTCACCAAACCAAGGCCACAACTCACCAGCTGCTGTATCTGTCGGCTGCTCTCTGGGTCTGTTATTGCATTTTGGGGAGGGAAGTTTTCATGCCCTTCAGGGGCAGATCCCAGCGGCTGTGTGCTTGGTCCCACCTGGAAAGCAAGCGAGACGCCAGAGAGGTCAGGGAGAGCCAGGACCACAGAGCACACCAAACACATCAAGAGAGAAAAGGTTCTCCTGGAAGCCCTGGAAAGAAGAGCAATGCTCCACGAAAGAACCCAAGCTCTGAAAGGCACCACTGGAGATGGAGAAAGGTGAACACCAGGCCAGGGATGTCTCAGCCACTAGATCTGTTCTGGCAGCATTCTGGAGCCCAGGGTCAATCAATCCTGCTTGACCCTTTACAGGCCTTATGAGGAGCGGCTGAGAGAGCTGGGGGTGTTTATCCTGGAGAAGAGGAGGCTGAGGGGAGACCTCATTGCTCTCTACAACTACCTGAAAGGAGGTTGTGGAGAGGAGGGAGCTGGGCTCTTCTTCCAAGGGACAGGACGAGAGGGAATGGCCTCAAGCTCCACCAGGGGAGGTTTAGGCTGCACATTAGGAAAAAAATTTTCACACAAAGGATCACTGGGCAGTGTCAGAGGCTGCCCAGGGAGGGGGTTGAGTCACCTTCCCTGGAGAGGTTTAAGGGACAAGTGGATGAGGTGCTGAGGGACATGGGTTAGTGTTTGATAGGGATGGTTGGACTCGATGATCTGGTGGGTCTCTTCCAACTTGGTGATTCTAGGATTTTATGATTCTATGACTAGGCTGAAAATATGCAACAAAAGGCTCCAGAAGGCTCTCAAATCCAAGTTCTGATTTGTGTCTCATCTAATTGTTCAGTGGAAGGCATCAGCAACACCTTTCCTGGCCCTCTCCAGCGCAATAAAAGGAAGGAAACGAGACACTGCTCTGTACACATTCGCACACAAGATTTTAAGAAATTCCCTTTTAATTTGGGCTACAGACAAACACACCTTTAATCCCCTGAATTTCCACTGTCAGCTGATATTCGACTGTGTTTTCTTGCCCCCTCGACAGCAGAACGAGGCAAAGAGAAGAAAGAGGGTATGAAAACATTCTATTTTAAATAGTGAATTTACAGTTATAAGTAGATTTTAGGATCATTCAAGCCAACTTGTACAGTGAGCACGCAGCAGGATTTTGATGCTTTCATCACAGCCCTTAACTCTCAGCCTCTTGGCAGAAGCACATTTTCTCCTTTCCATTTGCACACCTCTGGTCCCGAGGGACCCATGTGCCACAGCCTGAACCCCCTTTACAGCCTGTCAGCAGGACAGGGTCTAAACACTAGACCTAAACCACCACTTCTCTGTTTTAGGCTGGACATTCTGAGTTTAACTGGATCCATAGTCAAGGCTTCACTTCCAGGAAACCCAAAGAGATTAAACTCAAGCCCAGGACACAAAGGGTTTCACAGATCTAATTTCCCCCCGAGAACAAAGACATGGCCCAGCCACATGCCTGCACTGTTATTTTATAGTAGAACCAAGACTCATCACTGTATTAAACAACTGATAATTGGGACTGGCATGTATTGTACAGAGTGTGCCAGGACCTGGGGCTGTGCCACCTCATTCCCAGCAGGGACTAGAAGATGCTCTAGACACAAGCCAGATGCCAGGGACACGCTTGACCACTGCAGATCAGCTTCTTTCCACCACCAGCACTCTCCACGGCGCCTGTTGAGACCAGCAAAGACCCTACAAGGGAGCAGGATGGGGCTGTATCACCAATCCGCACATTCCAGCTGTCGGCTGCACTTGGGGCACAACAACCCTATGCAGAGCTACAGACTGGGAGAAGCCTGGCTGGAAAACTGCCAGGAGGAGAGGGACCTGGGAGTGTTGGTCAACGGCCGACTGAACATGAGCCAGCAGTGTGCCCAGGTGGCCAAGAAGGCCAATGGCATCCTGGCTTGGATCAGAAACGGTGTGACCAGTAGGTCCAGGGAGGTGATTCTCCCTCTGTATTCAGCACTGGTGAGGCCGCTCCTTGAATATTGTGTCCAGTTCTGGGCCCCTCAGCACAAGAAGGATGTTGAGGCTCTGGAGCGAGTCCAGAGAAGAGCGACGAGGCTGGTGAAGGGGCTGGAGAACAGAGCCTATGAGGAGCGGCTGAGAGAGCTGGGGGTGTTCAGCCTGGAGGAGGCTGAGAGGAGACCTCATTACTCTCTACAAGTACCTGAAAGGTGGTTGTGGAGAGGAGGGAACTGGGCTCTTCTCCCAAGGGACAGGGGACAGGACGAGAGGGAATGGCCTCAAGCTCCGCCAGGGGAGATTTAGGCTGGAGATTAGGAGGAGGTTTTTCACGCAGAGGGTCACTGGGCATTGGAATAGGCTGCCCAGGGAGGTGGTTGATTCCCCTTCCCTGGAGGTGTTTAAGACACGGGTGGATGAGGTATTGAGGGACTTGGTTTAGTGTTAGATAGGAATGGTTGGACTAGAAGATCCGATGGGTCCCTTCCAACCTGGTTGTTCTGTGATTCTGTGTGATTCTGTGCACAGACACCAGGCACAGAAGTACCCGTGCTCTGGGACATGACCAGAAAGTTCAAAGCACGCAAAAGAGTAAATGAAAAACGTTGCAAGCTTTCTAGAAAGACCTGTCCTTGGCACCCAGAGAGCAGCATCACAATCCTGTCCCTAAAGAAGCAATATCTCACCACAAGAAGGATGTTGAGGCTCTGGAGTGAGTCCAGAGAAGAGCAATGAAGCTGGGGAAGGGGCTGGAGAACAGGCCTTATGAGGAATGGCTGAGAAAGCTGGGGGTGTTTATCCTGGAGAAGAGGAGGCTGAGGGGAGACCTCATTGCTCTCTACAACTCCCTGAAAGGAGGTTGTGGAGAGGAGGGAGCTGGGCTCTTCTCCCAAGGGACAGGATGAGAGGGAATGGCCTCAAGCTCCACCAGGGGAGATTTAGGCTGGACATGAGGAAAAGGTTTTTCCCAGAAAGGGTGATTGGGCACTGGCAGAGGCTGCCCAGGGAGGGGGTTGAGTTCCCATCCCTGGAGGTGTTTAAAAGACGGGTGGATGAGGTGCTGAGGGACATGGGTTAGTGTTTGATAGGAATGGTTGGACTCAATCATCCGGTGGGTCTCTTCCAACCTGGTGATTCTATGATTCTATGATTCTAATGCAGCATCTCCCACCTAACCCTGGACCATTCCTCAGCTGTGCCAGAGGAGCTCCAGGCGGCATCAGGCTGGGCTGGAGCAGAAAACTGCAGCAGGTTTCCAGACAAGGGGAGGGATGCTGATCCACTCTGATCCACCACATCCCACTAGTCAACATGTGTTGCTCCAACACAAGGGAAGGGTCAGTGAGAAGTGCTCCTCAGCCAGCGCTGCCACTGAAAGAAACCCCTGTTGATTTGTTATTATGGAGACAAGCATCAACCCAAAACCCTCAACAAAAAAAGTGTGAGAATCACGAAGAGAAAACGAAACAGGATTTTCCAAAGACACTTAGAGGAGAAGCTTGTGCTTTACCCTCTGAGGTTGTTCTTTGAGAGCCAGTGAATTCTGCACAGATGCACTGTGCTGGGGAGCAGGACAGAAGAGCAAAATAATTCCTTTTAATTATGATAACTGTGGCTACTGCCTGAGAGCAACCTTCATACTCAGCACAGCATCCCTGTGCACGTGGGAATGCAGCCCACAGAGCACGGGTGCTCTACGCTGTGGGTGTCAGCTAATGGACCAGCAACAGCCTCCACATGCTCCCTCTTCAACGCTGCTGCTAGGCTTGGTCTTGCTTCCTTTTATCAGCCAGAAAATCTTCTGGCAATGAGGACAGACTCTCCTGAACTGAAGAACTAAAGAGCACCCAGGAGTAAGGCCGTAAGACACACTGTCCTTGTCTGACAGAATCTACAGGGTCAGGTGAAAATGAAGGCATGGAAAGGCTGTTCAAGGAACACAAAGGCAGAATGGAAAAAATAAGAGTCTCTGCATTCCTTCATCACAGAGGAGTTTGGGGGGTGAGGGGTAACCAGGGCAGAAATCCCAAACTATAGAGAATCACAGAATGTCCCAAGCTGGAAGGAATCCGCAAGGATTCTTGTGTCCCTGCACAGGACACCCCAACATTCACACTGTGGGGCTGAGGGTGCTGGTCAAACGCTTCTGGAATATTGTCAGCCTTGGTGCCGTGACTGCTGCCCTGGGAGCTGTTCCAGGGCTCCAGCACCCTCTGGGGGAAGAACCTTCTCCTCATGTCCAACCCAACCCTCCCCTGGCACAGCTTCTGCCATTCCCTCGGCTCCTCTCCTTGGTGCCCAGAGAGGAGAGCTCAGCGCCTGCTCCTCCTCCTCCCCATGTGAGGAAGCTGCAGAGTGTAATGAGGTCTCACCCAGTGACTTCAGCTGCTCCTTCCACTCTAAAGTGAGAAGCACTCTATTCTGAGAAGGAGATGAGGATATCTCTCAAACTGTCTGTAGAAGCAACAAAATGAACAGCAACAAGGCACCAAGGCTAGTAAATATTCACCCAGGATGTCAAAAGCCCCTTTTGGCAAGAACCAAATCTCTCACTTTGTCACAACTGAATCAATATGTGCGTCATGTCACTTCTCTGATGCTGCCTTAACATGGAATAAGTGGAAGGTGGCAAATACAAAGTCTTAAGACTATTTATGGTGAAGAAAGTCAGACCAGCAGAGTCATGGAATCGTTCAGGCCGGAATGGACCTCAAAGCCCATCCAGTCCCAAGCCCTGGGCACAGGCAGGGACACCTCCCACTGGATCAGGGGCTCCAAGCCCCATCCAACCTGCCCTTGAACCCCTCCAGGGATGGGGCAGCCACCACTGCTCTGGGCAACCTGGGCCAGAGCCTCCCCACCCTCACAGCAAAACATTTCTGCCTAAGATCTCACCCCACCGAACCCATCCCAGGACTCCCTCTGGGTAACGAGAGAGGCCAGAAAGAAACAAAAGCACCTGCTGAGGGGAGGGACCTTAAACCACGAGTGAAGCAGACCGGAAGCTCGCGCCCTGCAGGCCCAGGGCCGCCCCGGGATCGTCCCCGGGCCGCGGCGCAGGCCCCGACGGCCTCGGCAGGCCCCGCGGCCCCGGAGCGGGCAGAGAGCCCCAGCCCCGCTCCCCCCGGGCCCGATCCCCATCCCTCACCTGCGGCCCCAGCGGGAGGCGGCGCCCCGCGGCGCCCCGGAACTGCCGCGCGCGACCACTGCGGCCGCGGGGGGGCGCGCCGGGACGGACCGGGAGGGACCTGAGGGCGGGAGCACAGAGGGGGCGGGGCCATGGGCAGGA